>ML796567.1:59333-90979 GCA_009831015.1 Picea engelmannii
GGGGGGGGGGGGGCTAAATCTTGTGGATGTAACATGTGGCATGAGTGGTTTTAATTTCCGGACCCACCCCCCCTCCCCCTTGGTTGAGTGACGTAAGGGGGGGGGTCCGAAATATGGAAAGGGGAGTGGGTTTTAAGTTAGGAGATAAATTTTAGTTTTTATTTAATCTTTTTTTGTTTTTATTTTATTTGTATTTTTATTTGTTTTGTTTTATTTGTTTTGATTTTTTTAATTAATGTTTAATTTTTGTTTAATATTTTTTTTTATTTATTTTTAATAATTAATAATTATTAATTTTAATTTATTATTACACTAACCTAAACAAACTAACCTAATTACTAATTATTTAAATTATTAATTTAATTAGTTATTAAACTAATTAATATTTTATTTAATTATTTATCCTAGATTATCTAACTTTGTTTTATTCAGGGAAGAATGGCGGGAGAACGACGAGGTGAATGGATGGAAAGATGATGTGTAAAGGAAGTAGTCATAAGGGTGATATGGAATACTAGAGAGAGAACGAAAGTGTGATGTGGATGTGACCGTTATGGTTTGGGGTGATGACAGGTGGGAGAGTAAGCGAGAAACTGAGTGGAGGATAGGTGTGTTGGAACACTTTTAAAATTAAAAACCTAATATTTTTCCTATCCATTCACTTTAACTTAGAAGCCGAGTTCCAAAAGATAAATCGTTTCGCTTTTAAGCTTTAAGGCACACACAAGGTATGTCGTCGATTGATTTCTCCCATCGATCGAAAGTTTCCCATTTTTCCCCAAATGTTTGGCACCGCCTGAATGTTAAAAAGGTCAAAACCTCTAGAGATTGGCTTCAGAGCTTCAGATTTCAGAGTTTCACGCTTTGAGTGTGTTAACACGTTGCTCCTTCAAAACCCAGATACATGAAAAGTGTCCAACAGATCCTAGTCACCACACACGTATACCCCCTGATCTCTGACGCATCTTTCCGGAAAGTGACCTGTTGGATATTTAAATGAATTTAATTAACCAAATACATGAAGTGATAAATACCTAAAAAGAAACTAAAACCCAATTAGAAAAATAAAAAAGCAGTTTCACGATTTCGGATTTCGGGCATTCTCCATATATCATGTCCTTGATTCACAAAGCCTGAACTCTCGAAATGTCTTAAGCGCTAAGCAAGTTTAATTAATGATTAGAAAATAATTAATCCCTGCACGATTTTTCATTTCTAGGATCCTACCTCGAGCGACTATCCATATCCCGAGGTCTGAAACCCCGAAATACTTGAGGTTAAATACGACTATTTAACAGCTTAAACATGATTAAAATTAATTAATCACTTCGTGATTTCGTGTTTCAGAAATCATATCTTGAACCATTATAGGATATCCCAAGGTCCAAAACCCCGAAAAATACTTAGCGATAAATATGATTAACTAATGCATTAATGAGGATTATCTCGTGATGAATTTTTCGCTGAATCATAACTCGAGTAAATTCAAATGTTGTTTTTCAAAAATTCTAATTGCGAACCACCAGAAATTAATGATATTAATAATCAATCTATGACCATCATTTCAAATAATATCCTGGACCACCGTCTAAATCTTTTTTTCATTAAATAAAGTGAATAATTCGTCAGTAAAAGTATTCATAAAATCAATACAATTAAGGGGAAAAAGATATTGAAGTTTGATTTTCATTCTGCAAGACAACAAGTTTTCAAGATAAGAAGTTTGCACATTTCTTGTGACAGGTAATAGAGATCTGAGCTTGTGATACCATGTCTCCTCATAAAACAGCTAAAGCGTCAGATGAAAGCTCAAACCCAAACACAAATGTATTCTTAGACACGTCGCCCAAGAGCATAAATTCTATGAAAACCTAGATGCAGGTATTTTATATTCTACAATATGAATTGATCAAGTGTCCAGATGATTCAGGTGATGAGGTGGCCGAAACCCAGGCTACGAGATACAAATATTTTTCTCAATCAGAGTTGCATAGAGTAGAAACGCGGCCTAGGCTCATGCCTTATAATGATATGATTGGTTGGGCACTGGATAATGTGGACCTTTCGACTAGGAGTATCTGCAATTCACAAAGGGTTGCAGTTAGGTCTTTCCGACCACAACATTTCCAAGTGATGTACAAATTATCCCCAGTTAACAATTACATTTATAATTCCACTTTCTTAATGGACTTCGACAAAAAAGAATGTGCACAATATGGAAGGAACCTACCCGACTTGATCAAGGACTGGTGTTCATGTCCTGATAAATTTAGAGAAGACACCCATGGCATGTATGTTGTTGCCTCATTATAGTCTCACATGATGTATCTAGCCATGATGCTAAGTTGGATTTTTGGGAAAGAAAACTGTGCTCGTTTCTTATTACCACTGGTGCCAATGATGCACACAGTAGCAGAGGGGTATTCCTTTGATTGGGCCAAAATATTACCAGACAACTTGGTTAGGGAAATCATAGAATATTGGTCATTGAAATCCAAAGGGAAACCTGCCCCATTTTACATGTTTGCTTATATTATGGATGCCCTATATTTCATGAAGCCATTTCCTTTGATGGGAGGGAGCTAGACTCTGACCAACGTTGAACTGATACACTTCTATCACTCCAAGCTGTGGGAGGATAAAGAAAAATATTTATTCTACGAAATCTGTAACTATGTGGTGGTGCCAATGCATATTGCTATATATGGGTGCCCACTTCCTAGGATTTTCGACAATATAGTGACCAACCTGAGAAAAATAAAAGATTGGTACATTGAAGACCAATTCTCTTATATCAGTGTTTTTGGATGTTTCATCCCTCCGCATTCTTTACCCAAGTTTCTACCTAATCGATTGGTGTGCAGAGAGGTAGCGCATCAAACTGTTCTCGGATAAATCATTAAAGATATAAATGCATTGCAGAAAAAGGTATGGCCTACCTTTACTTTACAGATTGGTATGTTCACAATTTTAGATTTCTGTCATTCAAAAGTAGAGGCCGCGACCCTGGAAGACATCAAGCTTGTCAATATTGAATTCAGGAAACATGATCCTCAAAAGATTGTGGGAAATCACATGGCTCTTTCCAATTTAAAAATATGCGAGCATGAAGATTCCCCACAGGATTATATATTCCGAGGAGTGAGATATTATCAGGAAGTTTTGAGCTAAGTCCAAAATTTGGCTCCTGACAAATTAGCTGAATTCTATAATTTTCAAAGGCACCAAAGAAATAGCCTTCCTAAAGTCTTGCATGGAGAAACCAAGACAACTCCAACAACACAGGAAAATGTGACCCAGAGTTTAGAAACAAGGAGCTTCGGTGGACAAGATGCTCAAGAACATTTGGAAAAATCTAAGGTTTTGACACAGGAGGGGGACATTAAATTGACAAATCTACCAGATGATCGAACTAAAGCTTAGGTTGAGGCCTTGATTAAAAAGGGGGAAGAAAAACCACTATCCACACTAGAAAAATCAACTACTCACACAGCTGGGCAAAAACCATCCATCGAGATAGACAACCCTATTCAATTTGTCACAACTTTACAGTACAGTAGAGGGAACCCGAGTGCCAAAGTAGTGTTTATAGAAGATCTTACGCCTATTTCGGTGGAAGAGATACACCCTTTCAACATCTTGTTCAAAAAAAAGAGGAGAGATGTTGTGAAAATAGAAACTCAACAAAGGGAGGGTGTAAATGTTAAGAGACATAGAGTGTTATATGACGGTCAAGCCTTAGAAGAAGTAGATTTTGCTATGGAAGTGGCAGGCTCATTGAGAGATTTTCCCACAACCATTCAGTACTTAGTTGGGAACCTAAAGGAACAATTGAAGTAGAAGGATATGCTGGTGAGCCAGTTGCAAAACCAAGTAAATACCATAGAACAAAGTGTCAAAAGTGAGATGAATAAAGGTTTTTAGTAGATTAGAGCCCGCGATAGGCAGAAAATTCAACAACTTAAAATCAGTCTTGATGAAATGCATAATAATTCACAGGAAAATAGGGAACTGGCCATTCAACGGGAATAATTGGTAAAACAACTCCAAGCTAAAATAAACTTGATTGAGAACACAATAATGAATGTGGCGGTTTTCCAAGCCTAGTTGGAGGTGTAGGAGAAGCTGGAATCATCCCAACAATTTTTTTTTATCAGACTAGAAGTGTTGGCCCTTGACCAAGTTTTGAGGAACACTTGGTCATAATTGACCATTTTTGGGACTTCGATAGCCTGTCGAAGACAAAGTGCAAAGAGAAGCGGAAATTGCGAAAGCTAGGCCCCCTTTTGGGTCCTTTTTGGGAATATGTAATGGGAAACGGATGTCAACCCGTGGGTTTACCCATGCTTAGGCCCACTTTTGTAATGTATAAATAGAAGGATAGGCAATGTAAGAAGTAATAGATGTGATTTCTTAGTGTAATTGGTAATGCATCTATGTGATGTTGAATAAGTGTTCTGTGCGAATTGTGTAAGGCTTGCAAGGCTAAGCGCAAGTTACTGTGAGGTTGCTATAGAAAGCTAAGTGTTGTAATGCAAGGAAGAAGGATCTAGTGAGTTGTGTAGATCTTATGCAGATATTATGTCCTATGCAAAGAAGGGTTTGGAGGCTTTTTTCTTGTAACATATTGAAGATGATAATAAAGAAGAAGATCTTGTGGATGTATCCCCAGGGTGGGGATGAACCACGTAAACCTGTGTGTTATGCTTTGTGCTTTGATTCAATGTATTTATCTTTTCTTATGCTATGTGCTTTGATATATCCACTTATTCTTTGTGATTCTTAGATATATATGATTGTTAGATCTGATGTGTATGAGGATTCTTACTGTTGATCTACTGGATTTGATCTAGGTTACTATGGTTAAGTGCTAAAACACTTTAGATCTTAGTGTACACCGTGAAGCTCTGTGCCATCTGCGAAGTATAATAAGGGTTGAATATTGATGAATGATCGATGCTAATTGCTTTTTTAATGATATAATAACAAATCCGTGTCCCAGCTAAGGTTGTAGACACCTAAGTCTTGCAACCACTCCTGCCTCTACCTCAGGTGAGACTTCATCTGCTTCGTAGGTGTTGCCGAAAGGGTCGGTAGTTAGGGTTTTGTTGGTGCGTTCTTGAGCATTGAACCCTAGGTCTTCCCCTATGCCAAAAAATGGTTCCATTGTCAGGACCTAAAACTATGATTGTTGGGAACTGAGGAAGAAGAAACTTTGTGCAAAAGAAAGCTCCGTGCGTAGATCTGTTTCCCTAATGTGCAACTTTTTACTCGACCTGTGAAGATTTGTGCCAGGAATAAGGTTAGATACGAAGAAAGGAATATCATATATGAAGAAACGAAGTGAGGTATGAACACTCTATTCTCTAAGAAAAGTAAAAGTGGAAATTTATGAAAGAAATAGGTCATATATGTAGAAAAGAGGTAAGATCTGTAAGCTCTGTGCTCTAATAAAGGTAATAATAGTTAAAAAAAATTAGATCTGAAATCTTTGTGCTCTGTAGAAGTAAGATAAGTGAATTTTTTTGTTTTGTTTTGTTTCTAGAGCATGGATCTAGGTATGTTTGATAGATTCTATCCTATCTTAAAAACTAGGGCATTAATAGATAAACACAAGTTTGATATGAATAGATCTGATAAGTATAATAATAGATATATTATGCCTATGCATAGAAAGAATGTCTGGACTAACAAATGGATGCAGGATCCTAGAAAGAAGTTTTTATAGGTTAGCTATCATGATTCTAGTGTGTAGTACAGAAGAGGCTGGGGATCATTTAAAATAAAGAGAGGATTAATCCTATGTTACAATTGCAGAAAACTAGGCCATCTAGCTAAGGAATGCCCTGGTAGAAGACCTAGTTGTCTCTGTTGCAAAGCTATGGACCATGAGGTATTGGATTTACCTAGAATGATCACTAAGCTTGAAAGGATAAATATGGATCAAGAATACCATAAGGTAGATCCAGAAAAGGAAGAAACCCAACAAGAATCAAAGAAAGAATTAATACATATGAAATAAACCTCGAAGGAACATAAATATGCCCGATTACCTAAGATCTTCAAAGAAAAGGAGCAAGTCGAAGCAAGAATAGGGGACTTTGACATTGACTGTATTCTTGATGAAGAAACACAAGTGAACATTATGCCATAAAGAACTTGGGAAGCTATAGGGAAGCCTGGCATGATTCCTTCATTGGGAGGAATAGGACTATTCAGAGGAAAACTAATGATGTTATGCGGAAAAATCACTCAGATACCTATGACAGTCAATGGAACTTTGACATAAGAAGATTTTGAGATTATCAAATTCATTGAGGACATCGCCTCATTTACTATGCTACTCGGAAAACCTTGGATTGAAAGAAATCAAGCCAGAAAGAAGGAAGAAGAAGAGGTTTTAGAAAAACAGAGACAAGAGTTAAAATATTTCATGACTAAAAGGATCGCACACATGATAGAAGAACATGAGAACCACTCAAAGCCATTTGACACTAGAAGCCCAAACATCAAGGCCAAACCTACACAAAAGGATAAAATGTCTACCGCAGACAAAGAAGAAGTGATATACCTAAACCCTAGGAGAGAATCTCACTAGCACGAAGTGACTATGTCCAAGGAAAATAAGAATCAAAATGGGAAGAGAATCACCGAGACGAAGCTCACTAGAAAGAAGGCTAGAAAGCTAAGTAAGAATAAGGATAAGATTGAAAAATTATAGAAGATCCTAGAGGGCACCTCTCAGCAAGACACTTTGCAGAATTGGAGCTTCGCCGGGATATCAGAACAACGACATATGCCACTTCGCTAAGGCAAAGTAATATAGCCATTGGAAGCCAATATAACCATTCGACTGCCACTTAGAATGGGTTGGAAATCATTTATGGCTTTCCACTAGACCGCTAGATCATGCCATAATGGATAGAACATAAGTTAATGCAACCTCATACCCATTTCAAGCAGACCGTTGCTAAGTTTCCCTACTTAGTCCGTTGCGCCACACACCGAGAATAATTTTTTCTAAGTGAGAATTGTAGCCTAAAACTTGAGATTACTTCACCCTATGATCATTTCCTTGTTCCCATATTGTTCACTATAGTCTTTGAATTCATTTCACACCCGATCTAGTTGGCCCGAGCTTGTATGTCGGATGAGCTCAGCATTGTTGAGAAAGTAGTTGAAGAAGTTTTGATTGAATTAATGAATGAGGGAGTCATGTTGGAGCAAGGATTATCCACAAGAGTCCAAGAATCATCAATGAGAGGACTCTAGGCCTCCCCTTCCACTGCTCTCACTGGTCCATCTTGGCTGATCGATGAGAAACAGACCAAGCACAGGGATGAAATCACAAATGAAAATCTTATCCCATGCATTCTACCTACTTACTTACCACCTCTAAGAGGTTCCATCAACCATGACAGTGTACCTCGAGACTTCGAGTACATTTTGATCACCGTGTACCTTTCGAAAGGGGTGCACGTAGTTCGTGCTGACTAGGATAAGCTCACAACATTGAAATTTAATGATTTTAACCTTAGAGATCGTAAAGTTTATAGCATGTTAGCCCCGCATAAGTACTTAACCAGGACCAAAGGAAATAATTCTAAGATTGTCTCGCAGTCATGGACCCAGAACCTCGCACAGTCAACATTGCTTAATGTAATGAATATCCCACACTTCGGAAGACACTAGGAAGTCAACGCATGCATCAAGTTTCTGCTGTCCTGCTACCATAGAGGATACTTATGGTTGGACTGCCGCATCACTGTGGATCCAACCTTGATCAATCAGATCACAAGACTTAGTATGCAAGGCCCTGACCCACAGGAGTTTTACCCTAGAAAGACCTCAGTTCGAGCACTAGCATAGAAGATAAAAGAAACTTATGGTGATGTTGATAAAGGCACGTGAGGCTACAAGGTAGCCTCTATCCAGAGTGGTGCAGTACACCTTACCTGTCAGCTGATCACGGGAAAGCTAGTTCACAAGAACATACGAACCCAGTGACTGGATTCGTAGTTGACCTCATAGGGAAGTGCTCTGAGGGACTACATATGAACTGGGTGCAGTACCTCGTAAACTAGCTAGAGATTGATTGCAGAGAAGTGCAAGACCAAGGGTATGAGTTCCACTTTAGTTGTTTTTTCATACTAATCACTTTCATTGCCTAGGCGCTACTAGAAGGTGCCACTTTTCTAGAGATCGAACCCTTCGAACCACTAGCCGTAAATTTCTGTACGTTGTGGTACTCTAGCGACATGAACAAGTAGTGGTAGTCTAATGTCATCTTCCAGGCCTATTAAAACCAATTGAAGAATGTGATCTAGTCTTCACCGTGCCTCACCCAAAACACACTTCACAGGTTTAGAACTTTGATAAAATTCAGCGCGGACCGCCACTTCACCTATATCACAGCACATGCTGATGAGAAAAAATAGAATCTCCAGTCGTACTACAAGTTGACAGAAGAAGACTTGGAGAAGATTACCAAGGAATGGTCAACGAACCACCTTGTTGCAGTGGACCCCACAGAAATGTTCGACGTGGATATCCCTGAAGCTATGCCGAATACACCTGGACCAAGCAAGACTAAGAAGGATGATGAAGTTCAAGATGTCCATAGCACATCCATAAAGACTACTTCAATCTCACCTATGCAGGGAGGTGATGGTGAAGAACTAGGTGGCACAGAAGTTAAGAAAAACAAAGTCGAGGTTACTTTGCCTAGAGAGGAGGAGGATCCCTCTAAGAAAATAAATATTAACCCACCAAAGCCTTCATCCCAAAAGAAAAATAAGGCCACCCGGACTACTTTTAAGACTACCCTCACACTTGATGACTTCGACTTCTTAGTCGCTGCGCTGAATGATGCTTCACTAGAGATTGCAGAAAAGAAAGAAGCGAAGCAGGAGGAGGTATTCAGTTGAATCAAGGGTGAACTTCAAGAAGTGAAGCAGACACTCCAGTCCATCCAAGTAGTTTCTAATACACCCTTGACAATTGGGACAACATGAACATGCTATGAGCCCACCCAATTACACCAGATCGCCGATAAAGTTGAAGCTCACCTTTGACAAGCTCAAGAAGACATAGTGTAAGCCACCCAGGCTTTGGCACAAGTACAAAGTGCAATTGTAGAACAATAGAGTAAGGAAGAACGGGAAAAGATTTCCCTGCAAGAAAAGTGGGATGAGGAAAAAGTACAGTTACATCAGAGCAAGGACCAGTTTCTAGCAGAGCAACTAGAAGTACAGGAAAGGGTTCACAAAGCACTTCTCTCTATGACGCTCATAGAAGTGAATATTGAAGAACATGTCCCACAACAGGTGGCACAACTCGAAGAAGTAATCTAGTAGCTTCAACAGTGCATCGTAGATCTGTAACTTTGTACCGTGCCCGAGACTCCTCAAGAAGTAAGATATCTAAGGGAGGCAACTGCCCACAGTGCAATTGGTCGATTAAAAACCCTTGCCTTGGAATGCAAGCAACCGAGTGCTAGAAACAACCAAACTTATGAGAACCTCAAAGAGAACCTAGAGTTGCAGGCATTGGAGACACAACTCCAAGAAGCAAAGAAACACGTAGATACGCTATAGGCATAGTTGAAGGCCTTGACCCCAGTCAAAAGAATGAAGATATTTCCAAAACAATGCATCTCCCAACAATAGGTACACATGATGCAAAGTAAAGTGATCGAAGTCTCCCAATGACTTCAACCAATCCAAGAAAAGGAATGCCAACTATTCACTGAATTTGAAAGCCAGGGAGATGAGCTTGAACATGTTTTCATCACTGCAGAACAATGCATGGAAGGGCCAGTAAACGACGTAGTGATCTAGGAGTTCACTGAGCAAGAGGCTATCACACTGCAATAGGTCGAAGTAGCTCGAGGAATTCGAGGCAGAATTGACTAGACCAGAGTGACTCGGGACGAGTCACAGGTGAGTGTTGGGGGCCTGTTGTCCCTTGACAAAGTTTTGAGGAAAACTTGGTCATAATTGACCATTTTTGGGACTTTGATAGATTTTCAAAGACAAAGAGAAAAGCAAAGTGGAAATTGCGGAAGCTAGGCCCCCTTTTGGGTCCTTCTTGTTTTTTTGGGAATATGTAATGGGAAAGGGATGTCGTCCTGTGGGTTTATCTACACTTAGGCCCACTTTTGTAATGTATAAATAGAAGGATAGGCAATGTAAGAAGTAGTAGATGTGATTTCTTAGTGAAATTGGTAGTGCATCTATGTGATGTTGAATAAGTGCTCTGTGCGAACTGTGTAAGGCTTGCAAAGCTAAGTGCAAGTTACTGTGAGGTTGCTATAGAAAGCTAAGTGTTGTAACACAAGGAAGAAGGATCTAGCGAGCTGTGCAGATCTTCTGTCCTATGTAAAGAAGGGTTTGGGGGATTTTTGCTTGTAACAGATTGAAGACAATAATAAAGAAGAATATCTTATGGACGTAGCAGGGTGGGGGTGAACCACGTAAACCTGTGTGTTATGCTTTATGCTTTTATTCAATGTGGTTATCTTTGCTTATGCTATGTGCTTTGATATATCCATTTATGCACTATGATTCTTAGATATATATGATTGTTAGATCTGATGTGTATGAGGATTCTTAGTGCTCATCTACTGGATTTGATCTGGGTTACTATGGTTAAGTGATGAAACACTGTAGATCTGAGTGTACACTACGAAGCTCTGTGCTATTTGCGAAGTATAATATGGGTTGAATATTGATGAATGATCGATGCTAAGTGCTCTGTTAATGATATAATCACAAATATGTGTCCCAACTAAGGTTGAAGACACCTAAGTCTTGCAACCACCCCTGCCTCTACCTTGGGTGAGACTTCATCTGCTTTGCAGGTGTTGCCGAAAGGGCCGGTAGTTAGAGATTTGTTGGTGCGCTCTTGAGCGTTGAAACCTAGGTCTGCCCCTGTGCCAACAAGAAGCTATTCAAAATTATTATCGGCCGAAAGACCATTCTTTAAATAATATTTGTATAAAGGAGAGAGAGGCCACTGCAACTAGAGTGACATTCCAAGAGGCCATTTTATCTTCAATAAAGGTGGAAGTAGCCAATGTCACTATATTGTCCCTTTCAGAATAAACTCGAGGTGATATAATACTTAAAACCTGGTAGATTAATATAGTTGAAAGTAAGAGATTAGCTAAGGAAGTGAATAAATCTTGTGAAGAAGCTTGTTCCTCACTCGAAAAATAATTGTTGGACATTGAAATAGATAGTATCTTTGAAGCCCTGGGGAAAATTGATATTTCAAAACAACAACTCACTTCCAAGACAAGTATGGAAGAAGCCCAGGCCAGAATCTTGTAGTTGAAACAAGTTGAACTTACTCAGATAAATAAATGGACAGTCAATCCTAGTCTACGACTACAGTCTATATCTCTAGAAGCCAGGAGGATGGAAGATAGGCTGCCCCACATAGAAAATATGTTATACACTTTTGAGGCAAATAATACAATAGAGCCTTCCAGGCTGGTGGTGCAGTTAGTGGGCAGATGCATTTAGTGCGTCGAGCAAGGAAAATCCAGCATGTCTAGGAACAAATGATACAAATTGTATACTCCTTTTGCACAAATCATGATCAGGGATCAACTATTTTCTGAGCTGGAGTACAAGAAGAAGAAGCGTCTCTTCCAGCAGGCAAAGAGACAAAGAATATGCAAGTGAAACATTTTGAATTTCACATATTGTAATATTTATTGTTTTTGAATTATTAGAATCTCAACCGCATAGGGTTGAGATCATTTTGTATAAATGCATAGTCTGAAGACTGAACACTGGATGCTTATTGCTGGATATAATAAGAAAAAACCCTCCTTTTGTGAGAATTAATACAAGTATAGACATGGATTCCAATTTTTGTGAAGTTTGAGTTATGTTCTTTTCTTGTATTCCATATTTATTTTTTCCCTTATGTTATTCCTTTATAAGCGAGTGATTTCAATTTAGTACTACTACGACTGTAGTCACATTTTATCGATTGCTTGATAAGAAAGCAATTTTTCCTCTGTATTTTCTATAAGTAAACACAAGACCTGAGCTACTTGGATTACTGTATCTCATATCCTTGCAAGGGTGCATTCTTTTATTTCTTCTACTGTGAACAAATTAAGGTTCATCTTGCATTGATGCCTCACTTTGTTTAATAGTTTTGAAAGTTTCCCTCATATCACTTGATTTTATAAATAGACTCAGATGACAAATTACGACCTCTATCCTGTTCTGTCATTATTTTCATTTGAGGATTAATTCTTATATAAATAGCAGGATAAAAAGCACTTTTAAAAATATTCCTTTATATTTATGATGCCTTGACATTACTCTTTTGAGACTTAAGGGTAATCTCAGGAACAACATCTTTTTGCCACTGTTGTCGGGGACAGAGAAATGAAGTTATTTTTCCCTAGGAGAATGACATGGTAAGTTTCTCTCTTTGATAGTGAACAAAGATTGAATACATTTATAAGGCTAAATTTTATCTTTCACTTGGTGACTCCACTATAGATAAACTGGCATTCGGTAGAAAGAATACCAAAATTAACCCAGACAATCAACAAAATACGCATGTATTCGATCTCGAAAATCTATTAAAACCAAGGGGATACATCAAGAAGACTACCACATCCACAAGTAAGGTTTACCAACCCAAAACTGTGTAAACTAATGGTAAGGTTCCACTTGAACAATCAATCTCACAAGAAGGTCACACACAAAGCCACTTTGGAGATACATCAACTAAGAAGCTTGTAGCTGAAAACATAAACCCCGAGCTCGTTTTACCCGAGATAAAAGCCGAGACCAATTCGACTTCCCCCTTTACTAGTAACTAGGTAAAATATCCCTTTCGATACCCTCTTTTATTGATATTCCACTGGTCCCCAAAGTAAAGGTTTTAGTTCCCCGAAACTCTAAGGACTATATCTCTTACCCCGATTCAACTCTTGTTGGTTCTCCTATTTATATATTATGTAAATTTGAAGAACCCAGTCCTTAGTTCCCTTTTTCCCCCTTTTCATATTTTCTATTTCCTAACGGTCTGTTTCCAGAACCTCCTTCACCTCATCCCGAGGTAGTAGAAGGGTCTCTAGTAGTTTATGAAAACCCTCTCTTTAACTCCCGAAGTTCATCCCCTCGAAATCAAATGGTTGTTGTTGGAAGAGGTGGCGCCAGAGGAGGAGACGGTCAAGGACCAACACCTCCACCCCCTAGGATTTTTTCCAAATTGGTGGCCATATATGCTCCTTTAGTCCTTCCCCCTATCCTTGATGATTTACTAGAAAATTATATGAAGAACTTACTAAAATTCATGGGAGAGGGAGATTTAACTGCCACAGAGCACATAATGTTTTTTGACCAATTCGTTGATATCCTCGGCATTGAGAATGAGGATGTTTATTCAAGACTTCTGTGTTAGGGTCCTAACCCACACATAGGTAGAACAATATATTTGGATGTAATAAAGGTCAATATTAATAAGGCCTTGCAATAAAATAGAATAAGTCGAATGTAAGAAGACCTAATAGAAGCATCCACTTCTAGAAGGATCTTCCTCTAGATGCTTCTTTTGATAGACATATTTAGTATAAATAGGAGTCGAGGGTATGAGAACCTAGCTTGGATATTATTGTAATAGAGCTCTGATTGACTGGAGGTTTTCCCCTCGAAGAGGCCCATGAACATTGCTCTCAGAATCAAAGTGATATTTCAATTGTTATTCTGATATCATTTCAATGTTATTGTGGTGATTTTTCTGGTTATATTGTTGTTATTCTGCCATTTCTATCATTTTATTTTTGTTCTGCATACTTTTTATATATGGTATATTACAAGTGGTATCAGAGAACTTTCCTTGGCAGAAATTGTTGGTATTTTTTTTTTCAGGGTAGAGACGTATTCCGACGTCTTTAATCCACAAAGATCTTTCATTACGCGCATAAACCCACGGTTGAGGGATTCATACACACAGGAAATACAAGTGGTACTTAAGTGCACATCTGTTGGCCACCCTTGTAACCCCTATTGGTACCCCTTCGAGTGGTAGCGCATCAGAAAACACATGTGTATAGATCAACCTAGATTACCTGAAGCCCTCTTTAGATAAATCGATCGGCCATGTGACTGATATAGTGCCACCGAGAACAACACTTGGGAAGATACTCTCTAGTACCTGGGTAGTCGGGTAGTACGGCTAAGGGAATAGTCTATCCTCCTTAGTTAGTGCTTTGAGATATTGGGTTGAGTACTATTGTTGGACCCTGCATGTATATCAGAGAGCTATAGCACAAGGAAAACCCTTGTCTATAGAACCCTTGAATACCTAACCCTTGGGGACATAAACATAAACAAATTAAAACAGACAAGATCTATTGCCGCACAACTATGTTCAGGTTGCCAAAGAACTACACATTTCTTCCTGGTTAAGCATTTGGTCATTTCATCATTGCAGTATTCTTCAGGCCAGAGTTTAACTCCGTAGGTTAAAAAGAAAGAAAAAAAAAGTATGGAAAGTTTTTCACCATTATGTGAGACCTACTCCATTAGATTCATCTCTTTGCCCTTATCACATTAATACATATCATTTTTTGGAAAAAATTTTGACCCCACCCGCCCCCTTTCGGTTCCCTCATCCTCATGGCCCATACCCGTAGCTAAGACTTGGAATCTCGCTTCAATACCTTGCAATCTAGTCTCACCGAGACCCAACAAGAAGTGAAACAACATAGTTCCAATGTTGTCGCCATCAATACAACCATGCATTCCTCAATGGAGGAAATAAAACAAGACCTGACTACCCAGCTTGAATCTGTCTTTTTGACACTCTGCACCAAGCTACATATCCCTACAGATTACCCTTCCTCTAACTCACCTCCACATACTAAAGCTGAACATTCCTCTCATTCCCATAACTTTCAGCACCATCACTTTCAGCATGACCTACGCCATCCGCTGGTGGATGTGACCAAATTTGATGGCTTGGATCCCACTGGTTGGGTAACCCAAATGGAACATTATTTCTCTTTATACGACATTACAAATGACTTGGCCAAACTCCGATATGGTGTTCTCCATCTAGATGAAGAACGTTGGCAATGGTGGCAATGGATAAAAACTTCACATCAAGGGTATATTTCTTGGACACACTTTGTGGCAGATATTTATGAACACTTTGACACTGAAACCAACCATTTGGGCCATTTGACAAAGTTGAAACAATCAGGAACAATGGAAGACTTTATAGCTTCCTTTGAGTGCCTGGATTTTATGACAGAGGGCATGTTTGATGCATTTTTCTAAGAGTGTTTTATCAGTGGCCTCAAGGATGATATTGGGCCCATGTCCTCATGTCTTGGCCTCAGAGTTGGGTGGACGCTACTAAAAGAGATAAAGAAGCACAACAGGTTGTATCTTCTCAAAACTGAAAACCTTCCTTTATCCCTCGCACTAAACCAGTAAATCCCACTACTCCCTCCACTCCACTAAAGATCCAAACATTAACTAGGGCTGAAATGCCTGAACACCAACTCAAAGGCCTTTGTTATAATTGTGATGACAAATATTTCCCGAGTCACAAGTGTAAGGAACAAAATCTTTTTATGGCCATCTCCGAGGATATTTCGGAAGAGGATGTTGAAAATCCCCTTGTGTCTAAGTCATTTGAAACCCCTAACATAACCCCTCCCTTAGGCCCTCCTGAAGTAGAACTAGTCATTTCCCTCAATTCTCTCACTGGCTTCTACACTCTCCAAACCCTCAAGCTAATCAGTTACATCAAGCATCGGAAGGTCATCATTCTGGTTGATAGTGGAAGCACCCATAATTTTATTCATCGCCGCATTTCCAAATAAACTCATTGCTACATCCATGCCATCAATAATTTCCAAATCATGATTGCCAAAGGTGGCTCCGTGAAATGTGGAGGGTGTTGTGAAAATGTGTGTCTCCAAATTGGTGACTACCACCTGAAATCTCATATGTTTTCTATCGACATGGGTGGTTGTGACATTATGTTGGGTGCAGTTTGAATAAGGAGTTTGGATCCCATTCTCATGGATTTTAAGGAATTAACCATGCAATTTGACAAGGAGGGCCACCAATATAAGTTCCAAGGCATCACTGTCGGTTCACCTGAGATCATTAGTTCCCATCACATGGAAAATCTGCTCAAAAAAGGTCATTATGGTGTTATTTCCCAACTCCATGCCATACAATCAAGAGAGACACCCTCGGTGCCGCAAGACCTCCAAGCCATCCTTTCTAAACATCAAGTGGTATTTTCCACTCCCTAGGGAATCCCTCCTTCCTAGGGTGTTCATGATCATTCCATTCCCCTTGTACCCGGAAGCCTTCCTCCCAATATCCTTCCGTATTGTCACCCTTTTTCCCCAAAAAATGAAATTGATAAAATGGTCTAGGAACTACTTAATGCAGGCGTTATCCGTCCTAGTACGAGCCCCTACTCTTCTCTTGTGTTCATGGTCCTGAAGAAAGAAGTTTCTTGACGAATATGTCCTGACTTTGGTTCCCTCAACAAACTTACCATTAAAGCCAAATTTCCCATTCTTGTCATTGACGACCTCTTGGATGAATTGATTGGCCCCCAATTATTTACTAAACTTGATCTTCATTCGGGCTACCACTAGATATGTATGGAAGAGGCAGACATTCCCAAGACTTCCTTTAGAACTCATGAGGGCCACTATGAGTTTTTGGTCATGCCCTTTGGCTTGTGTAATCCCCCCTCCACCTTCCAAATCCTCATGAATCATGTCTTCCATTCTTTTCTTCGTCATTTTGTCTTAGTTTTATTTGATGATATCCTCATCTATAGAAAAACCTGGACAGACCATCTTGCTCATGTGGATCGAGTTATCCATCTACTCTCTCAGCACCAACGATTCCTGAAATATTCTAAATGTGATTTTGGCACCTCAGAAGTAGAGTAATTGGGTCATCTGGTTGGAAAGGACGGAATCAGGGTGGATCCAAAAAAGATTGAAGCTATGCAAGACTAGACTCACCCAAAGAATCTCAAAATCTTGCATGGATTTTTGGGCTTAGCAGGTTATTATCACAAGTTTGTTAATAATTATGGAAAGATTGCAGCACCTCTCATTGCTCTCCTAAAAAAGAACTCTTTCACTTGGACTCCAGCCACTGCTCAAGATTTTCAAACCTTGAAGATGGCCATGTGCACCACTCTAGTCCTAGCCCTTCCTGATTTCACAAAGACCTTTGTCTTGGAATGTAATGCTTCAGGGAAAGGGATTGGTGTTGTCCTTATGCAAGAGGGTTGGCCTTTGGCCTTTACCAGCAAGCAACTATCTGAAATAAATATGGGAAAATCAATCTATGAGAAGGAAATGTTGGCTATTCTGCATGCCATTGATCTGTGGAACCCTTATCTATTGGGGAAATGCTTCCAAATTAAGACATACCATCAAAGCCTCAAGCATTTTCTGGAACAATGCATTTCCTCCCCAGAGAAACAAAAATGGGTGACTAAGCTCTTTGGATATGATTATGAGATCATTTACAAGAAAGGAAAAGACAATGTGGTTGCATATGCACTTTCCCGAAAATATGAATATGAAGGATCCCTTTTTTATCTTTCCTTCATTGTACCAGATTGGCTCCAAGACATTCGCCAGGAATGGCTACAAGATCCCAAAAGTTCGCATCTGATCCAACAATTGTAGTCTAATGCTCCAGATTCCCTAAGGTACTCTTGGCTCCATGATGAGCTTCTATACAAAGGTCATTTGTATTTAAGTAAACAATCAAATCTTAAATCCATGGTACTTTCTGAGCTTCATGCTACACCCACAACGGGGAGGTCTGAGTTCACCAAAACCTATGACAGGGTCAAACGTTCTTTTTTCTGGGATGGTATGAAACAGGACATTCACAATTTTGTCGCTGAATGTGACGTGTGTCAATGTAACAAGGGAGAAACATTCAAATCTCCAGGCACACTACAACCACTTCTGATTCCACCTGCTATTTTGAGGGACATCTCTATGGATTTTATTACAGGCTTACCCAAATCGGGAAATAAATCGGTCATCATGGTGGTTGTTGATCGCCTTTCCAAGTATGCTCATTTCTTCTCTCTTCAGCACTCGTTTACAACATCCACAGTGGCTCAAATTTTCATGGATCAGGTCTTCAATATTCATGGCATGCAACACAAGAAATTTTTGGCAAGAATTGTTCAAGCTACAAGACACCCAATTGCACCTCAACACAACTTATCATCCTAGGAATGATGGTCAAACTAAATTTGTCAAAATGTGTTTGGAAACATATTTGAGGTGTTTTTCCTCGAAAAACCAAAATCAATGGGCTCAATGGTTACCCCTAGCTGAATGGTGGTACAACACTTCATACCATGCAGCTACACGTATGACTCCTTTTGAAGAGGTATATGGACATAATCCACCTTCAGTTCTATCATACTTACCTAGTGTCTCGAAGGTCTAGGCAGTTGAACAAATAATTACAGTTCGAGAGGCTATTCTTCGTACCCTCAAAGAGAATTTGGTCATGGCACAAAATCGCATGAAGAAATAAGCAGATCAAGGTCACTCTGAACGTTAGTTTGCAGAAGGGGATCAGGTGTTTCTTCGACTGCAACCTTACAAGCAAAATTCCCTCAAGGTCGAGCATTTTTAGAAGCTAGCACCCAAATTTTATGGTCCTTATACCATTCTCAAGCGTGTGGGAAATGTGGCCTATCATTTATCTTTGCCTAGTCATTCGAAGCTACATCCCGTTTTTCATGTTTCATGCTTAAAGAAGGTGTCAGATTGGAACTAAGTGCCAAATTCAAACCAACCTTCCTGAGTTATCCAAAGAAGGATCCATTTGGCTACAACCACAAGTCATTTTGGACTAGTGTGAGCGTCGCCTGCATCATAGAACCATCATGGAAGTGTTAGTCCAGTGGAAAGATACAACTCTAGCATATGCCACTTGGGAACGAACTACCATTCAACAACAATTTCCACATCTCAAGCCTTGAGGACAAGGTTGTTTTTAAGGGGGAAGACATGTTAGGGTCCTAACCTGCACATAGGTAGAACAATATATTCAGATGTAATAAAGGTCAATATTAATAAGGCCTTGCAATAAAATAGAATAAGTCGAATGTAAGAAGACCTTCTAGAAGCTTCTGCTTCTAGAAGGATCTTCCTCTAGATGCTTCTTTTGATAGACATATTTAGTATAAATAAGAGTCGAAGGTATGAAAACCCTAGCTTGGATATTATTGTAATAGAGCTCTGCTCGACTGGAGGTTTCCCCCTTGAAGAGGCCCATGAAAATTTCTCTTAGAATCAAAGTGCTATTGCTGTTGTTATTCTGATATCATTTCAGTGTTATTGTGGTGATTGTTCTAGTTATATTGATGTTTTCTTCCATTTCTATCATTTTATTTATTTTCTGCATACTTTTAATATCTGGTATATTACATTCTGGTACACAATTTTGAAGTTCAATTAAGACTCTAGTTTCAAGGGCTTCAGGTAGGTTCTATAACATCTTATGATGTGCTAGAAAACGCCTTTTTAAGGTAGTGGGGAGAAAAGAAAGATCACTTGTATTATTTGATGGAGTTTGGGGCTCTGAGGAAAAAAACTTCTGAGTCAGTCCTAGAATTCACCTAGAGGTTTAATAAACTCTATCATAAGATCCCAATAGAATTCAAACCCTCATAGCCCGCAGCTAAGGTGACTTTTGAAGGGGATTTCGAGCCCAACTTTTCCCTACTTTTGAGGGAAAGACGATTTGTTGACCTCACAAGAATGCAGGACGACGCCATCGAAATCAATTTGAACATGATGGAATTGGGTAAACTAAAAGAGAAGGTCTAAACAGGAACCAAAGAAACCAAACACTTTAGGGAACAAGATGGAACTTCCAGATCTGGGAGGTCCGTGGAGGACAAAATGGATGACATGGCTAATATAATCAAAGAGTTATCAAACAAAATATCTAGAATGGAATTAGATCAGGATAAACCTGATCCTCTTTCTAGGAGAGATTTCAAAAGGAATCCCAATCCCCTGATCCAACAGAGACCAGTAAAAAATGAGGATCAGAAAATCAAAGCTCCTTTTAAAACATAAACAATTATGCAAAGTGATGATGTACAAGACTTTGAGGGGTTAAATGAAGATATTGACAACCTCAGTGACAACGATCAAGAACCTCACCTAACCATACAGGATTACAAAATATATTTAGACCAAGAACCTTTGTTTGGGAATGCATAAAGCATAAATAATCTAGGAGAGTCTGATTATCAAGGAATCGACGAATCTATAATGGCTGAGCTTCAACAAAAATATAATTTAAGGCCTAGAGATAAAAAATATACAACTGCTTGACCGAGGAAAATATTTTTAAGAAGTAAAACTAATGAGGTAGCTCAATCATCCACTGAAACACAAGATTCCAAAACAAAAACAGTTGAAACACAAGCTGCCAAGACAAAGACAACCGAAACCAAAGCAACGTAAACCAATAGACCAGAAAAAAGAGAAACAAAGATCCCAACCAGAGAGGTAGAAAAAGACGATTGGAAGTTTCAATCTGGAAAGATAAATT
The DNA here is from genome assembly GCA_009831015.1 of Picea engelmannii. NCBI lineage: Eukaryota > Viridiplantae > Streptophyta > Pinopsida > Pinales > Pinaceae > Picea > Picea engelmannii. The sequence continues at coordinate 79,964 of ML796567.1, forward strand.
AATAAAATTAAAATTTCGGTACCTCTGGCTGAACTGGCGAAAAATATGACATATAGAAAACAAATTTCCAAGATGATAAATTTCTCAGATGCCGAAGGTCATGCAGATACTATTAATTTAGAAGATGATAAACCTACTATAATGTTTGGTCTTCATATAGAAAATTCTAAAGACCTTGTTGCTCCTTTTTATATTATGTTGACTGTGCATGATCACCTACTCCATAACTGTATGTTGGATTCTGGAGCCTCCCACAACTTAATGCCCAAATTTATTATGGAAAAACTGGGTCTCTAAGTTACCAGACCATACTGAGATTTGTATTCTTTTGATTCAAGAAAAGTTAAATGTCTTGGTATGATAAAATATTTGGTGGTTAATCTTGCACAGATTCCTGTGAAGAGTATTCTCATGGATGTAGTCATTGCTGATGTTCCTGCAAAGTATGGCATGTTGTTATCCAAGTCTTGGGGTGCCAAACTTGGAGGATCACTTCAATTTGACATGATGTATGCTACGATCCCAATTTTCGATGGAAAACTCACCCGTCTATACAAAGAGACAAGATTGGCATATACCGTAAGTGACCCATAGAACCCAAATATTTATCCAGTTTATGTCGCAGATCAAGATCTAGGAAATTGTATATTATCTGTTGATGACGGTTTTGACCAATGTACAGAAGAAAATGATACAGAAGAAGAAAACAAAAAACAAAAAAAACAAACAAAAATGTAAATAGTATAGGAGTTTGGAAAATGTTTTTTGACGGTGCTTCGTCGTGGGAAGGAGCAGGAGATGGGGTGTTGTTTATGGAACCTAGAGACGAATTCATTATTCCTTTATCATATAGGTTACAGTGGGACATTGAATATACCAATAACATATGCAAATATGAGGCTTTGATATTGTGGTTGGAGGCTGCCCCGAAGTTGAAAATAGAGAATCTAATAGTTTACGGTGATGCTGAATTGATCGTAAAACAAATAAGGCAACAATATCAAGACAAACATCAAAGGATAAGGTCATACAGAAACTGCTCTTGGGATTTAATTGAATTTTTTTTCTCATCGTTCAATATTCATCATATTCCCTGGGAATAAAATCAACAAGCTGACTCCCTAGCAAAAGCGACTGCTAATTTTATGCCGCCTACAGTCTTAAAGTTAAAGTATCACATAGAAATGAGGAACATGTCTTCAATACCAAACAATGTTCAACACTGATAGGTTTTTGAAGATGATGAGCAGATCAAGTAGTTTCTAGAAATGGTGGATGAATTTTCCGAAACACACATCGACCAGGAAAATCAAAATGACACTACTTGGATCATGTAGGAAAGCGAAGATCCTCAGAAGTTCCAGGGTAAGATTGTTAACCACCGCATTTTTCTATTGAAAAACAATCAGATTCCTAAGGTTCTAATTTCATTAGAAAGATTATTTGATAAGGAAGATATAACCCTAAAGTCTACCTTACAACCTCAACCCAAAGAGGTTGAAGATTGTGACATAGGCACTAAGGAAAACCATAAACTGGTCAAAATTTCTAAATACCTTCCACCCGAAATAAAAAGTAAATATGCTTAGTTACTTAAAAAATACAAATATGTCTTCTCTTGGTATTATGACGAGATAAAAAATTATGATACCACTGTTATCGAGCATAAAATCCCTTTGAAATCAGGAATCAAACCTTTCAGGCAGAAAATAAGATAGATAAATCCTATACTCCTGCCTGTGATAGAAAGAGAGGTAAAAAATCTCCTTGATGCTAAGATTATTGTTCCACTTAGGTATTATGACTGGGTGGCTAACTTAGTTCCAGTAAGGAAAAAGAATGGTGAAATCAGACTTTACGTGGATTTCAGTAACCTAAGAATATCATCCCTTAAAGACAACTATCCATTCCCTAAAATGGATCACTTTTTGGAAAAAGTGGTCGGAGCTAACTGAATGTCTATGATTGATGGATTTTCAGGTTAGAATCAAATTGCGGTACATGAAGATGACAAAGAGAAAACCGCATTTACCACTCCATGGGGTGCTTTCATGTACGATGAAATTCCATTTGGTTTGATGAACGCAGGGGCTACCTTTCAATGATCAATGGACATAGCCTTTGTTGGTGAGAGAGATATTTTTTTCGTTATCTATCTTGATGATTTAACTATTTTTTCTAACTCAGATGCAGAGCACTTGGTACACATGAAACAAACATTCGAGAAGTGCAGAAAATTCGGTTTGTCACTGAACCCTAAGAAAACCCATTTTGCAATGCAAGAAGGAAAATTTTTAGGCCATATAGTATCTAGGTAAGGAATCAAAATCGATCCAAAAAGGGTTGAAGCTAAAGATACAATCAATATAGAAATAGAAAGGAAATTCAGTCTTTTTTAGGAAAAATAATTTTTTTAAGAAGATTCATTCCAAATTTCACTGAGATTGTTAAATTGATTACATATATGATGAAAAAGGACAGCGAGTTCAAATGGAAAACCGAAGCTAAAGCATATTTCAAACACATAAAGAAGGTAATAGAAGAATCACTAGTGTTGGATAGCCCATACTACATGAAAAAGTTCTTAATCTTTTCATTCGCATCCGAGCATACTATCGCAGTCGTGGTCTTACAGAAGAACGATGAAGGTTTCGAGTAGCCGATAGAATTTTTTAGTTAAAGCCTCAGAGATGCCGAGTTGAAATATGATATACTGGAAAAGAAAGCATACGCTATGGTGAAGGCCCTCAAAGATTTTAGGATTTACATGCTACATTCCAAAATAATTGCCTATGTACCAACTAGCTCTATTAAGGACATATTGATTCAACCTGATAGTGATAGAAGAAGGGGACGATGGTTGGCCAAGATTATGGATTTTGATCTTGAGGTAAAACCAACTAAACTCATCAAAGGTCAAGGCCTAGCTAAGATATTAGCCAAATCGAATTTCAGAGCACTTGGAATAAATCATCTACAGGCTTACGAAGAACTCCCAGACATAGATGAATTTGATGATCAGACACCTACAACCTAGATCCAAGAAAAAATTTGTTCCTCTGCTTGATATGGCGACATAGTTTCATATCTCCTGACTCTCCAGTACGTAATTAATATGACATCTTCTAAGGCGATAAAATTGAAGCTGTACGGAGTAAAATATTGCATCATTGACAGTCAACTGTATTGCAAATATTCCCTGGGATTTTTACTAAGGTGCCTGATAGAATAAAAAACTAAGAATGTTATAAATGAGTTTCATGAAGGGGTGTGTGGAGGAAACCACTCCTGGAGGGCGATGACCTATACAATCCTGAGAGCTAGATACTATTGGCATAAGTTATTTACAGACATGAATACTAAACTCATAGCCTATAATTCTTGTAAATTATTCTCAGGTAAACAAAATCTTCCCGCACTACCCTTGACCCCAGTCAAGACAGAAGCTCCATTTCAACAATGGGGTCTGGATTTCATCAAATAAATCCATCCACACTCTAGTGAAAAACATAAATGGATTCTAACCACCATAGATTATTTCACTAAATGGGTAGAGGCCATTCCGACATGAAATTTTACAGATTTAGTCGTGATCAATTTCTTAGAAGACAACATTTTATCAAGATTCGATTGTCCCAGGAAGATAGTCATGGATAATGCCCAAGATTTCAAATCCATGGTGATTATTAATTTATGTCAAAAGTACAACATCGTACTAGGGAATTCCACAACCTACTATCCTCAAGGGAATAGATTAGCCGAGTCATCGAACAAGATCCTAATCACTATAATAAAAAAGGTGTTGACTGAAAACAAGAAAGACTGGCATATTCATTTGAAATACGCTTTGTGGGAAAATCACATCGACACTAAGAAATCAATAAGAATGTATCCTTTCCAAATGGTGTATGGTACTGATGTGGTCCTCCCCATAAATCTCTCTCTGCCCATGATGAAGCTTTGACAAGATGCGAAGGAAGAGTTGAACGATGTTACCAGAAGAATAAACTAGCTAGTTGAAGTCCAACAAAATAGGGCTAAGGTGGATGAGAAACTCCAAAGATATCAAGATAATATGAAATCCCTATTTGATAAAAAATACAAAGATAGGGAATTCCTTTCAGAAGACCTAGTTTTGAAATGGTATGCTAGGAAAGAAGACGCTGGAAAACATGGAAAGTTTGATCACATCTGGTGTGGACCTTTTAGGGTCGTAGCTCCGAGGGAAAGAATTCATTATTATTAGAAAACCTCGATGGGAAAATTCTTAATGCCCCTGTCAATGGGCGCTACCTGAAGAAATTCATGCAATAATCAGATCCCAAATCACCATTGTATATACTGGTTTTATTTTCTTATTTTGATTTACAGTTTTCGCTTTTTTGGTAAGTTTTTACTTTCACTATAGATAAGATCAGTTTTGTTGATTTCATAAAAACATAAATATAAAAACAAATAACACATACCTTTCATATTATGCAAGGGTTCTGACATTTCTCATTTTTATTTTCAGATAGAACACTTACCGATAGTCGAGGGATAAATGTGATCCAAGACCGACAATTGTTTTTCAGAAAAAAAGAGTTTTCTCACGAAACATGTGATAAATTAACAATGGTTTTGCTTGAGAATATAAATGAAATCCAAGGTATGAAATTATATGATCATTGTGGTTCAAACCAAGATGCTAAAATAATTCTTGTAAATTCCAAATAAGGTTGTGCTCATGTAAAAAGTGGTCACCTGATCAAAATTGGAAAAATCCAAAACTCTAAGTCTTCGAATCAAATGAAAATAATACGAAGGTAAAAATGAAAAGAAAATAAGAATAAAAGAAGCTTGCAAATCAGGAAGTAGCTTTGAGTAGGAATAAGATATCTTTCCAAAATTTTAACTTTTAGGTCCGTTCCCATCCATCATGTCTGAAAGATTTTATTCTATATTGATTTGTACATCCCGATTTTAAATCCCCACAGAAATACAGAGTTTGCCTTGACTCGGGAAGCCTAAAAAACTAGACCTTCAAAACGAGAGTAGGAGAAATTTCGATGATTCCTTCAATTTTAACTGAGATAAAGTGTGTCTAGGCTAATCCTAAATACTTTATCCCTTCTATCAGATTTTAAAATGATTCATTTCGCTCAAGGAAAGTCCCTGGAAATTAAGAGCTTCTAGTGATAACTTCCCTGTAGGCAAAGGTGTTTTGAAGGTTAGGAGAGGATTAGTCCAGAGTAAATCAAAGTGAGTTGATAGACCTTCACTGCTAAATTATAAACATATATTATCCCATGTATGATATATACAAATTGATTTCCCCCACTTCAAAATATTAAAAAATAAGACGAATGGTCAAAGGAAATTCATAATCTGATTGCCCCCATCTTGTCCAAGACAAATGGTGAAAGGAAATTCGAAATTCAATTGCCCCCATTTTTTCCAAAAGAGATGATGAAAGGAAATTGATTTAAATGATTTCCCTCATCTCAGCAAAGTGCAAATTGAAGTGTCAAAGGGAAATTCAATGGGAAATGTAGATAACTTCACCGGGGTACTGAACAGGCTCGTTGGAAGTGAAGCGATGTCTATGATATCTATAAGGCTATTATACATGTATATAATGTGCTATGGTAGCTAGTTCTCTTTTCGAAAAATATTTACACTCTAAGATGACAAGGGATCTCCTAATTAAATTCACTAAAATTTACTTTGCCTTGATGCGAACAAAATTGACCAGAGTCTGATAAATTGATTAAAGTTGTCTTGATTATCTTAAATAGACCCGAAATTAGTTTAAGGAAAAAGAAATCTATAAACAACCTAAGCTTGAGGTTGGTGACCGATCAAGTTTTTAACATTTTTTTGAGATAAGACCGAAGTCTAATATCCTTCTGTTTGTTTTTTTCAAAGGGGTTTCCTAGAAACCCAATGATGACTCCATTAACCCAATAAAGTCACTTAGTCTATAGTTCTTCCATGCCTCGCAGGGAGACACTCTCCCCATATGGAGCCTATGTTGGAACACTTTTAAAATTATAAACCTAAATCTTTTTCCTATCCTTTCACTTTAACTTAGAAGCTGATTTCCAAAAGATAAATATTTTCTCTTTTAAGATTTAAGGCACACACAAGGTCTGTCATCGATTGATTTCTCCCATCGATTGAATGTTTCCCCTTTCTCCCCGAATGTTTGGAGCCTCCTGAACGTTAAAAAAGTAAAAACCTCTAGAGACTAGATTCAAAGCTTCAAATTTCAGAGTTTCGTGCTTTGGGTGTGTTAACATGTCACTCCTTCAAAACCCCGATACGCGAAAAGAATCCAACATATCCTAGTCACCACACATGTATACCCCCTGAAATCTGACACATATTTCTGGAAAGTGATTTTTTCAGATCTTTAAATGAAGTTAATTAACCAAATACATGAAGTGATAAATACCTAAAAAGAAACTAAAACCCAATTAGAAAAATCAAAAAGTAGTTTCGCGATTTCAGATTTCGGGCATTCGCCATATATCATGTTCCTGATTCACAAAGCCTGAACTCCCAAAATGTCTTAAGCATTAATAAGGGTTAATTAATTATTAGAAAATAATTAATCCCTACACGATTTCACGTTTCAGGGATCCTGCCTCGAGTGACTATCAATATCCCGAGGTCTGAAACCCCTAAATACTTGAGGTTAAATACGATTATTTAATGGGTTAAACATGATTAAAATTAATCAATCACTTCACAATTTCACATTTTGAAAATCATAGCTTGAACCATTATAGGGTATCCCGAGGTCCGAAACCCCGAAAAATACTTAACGATAAATGTTATTAACTAATGCATTAATGAGGATTATGTCGTGATAAATTTTTCGCTGAATCATAACTCAGGTAAATTCAAATGTTGTTTGTCAAAAATTATAATCGTGAACCACCATAAATTAATGACATTAATAATCAATCTATGACCATCATTTCAAATAAGATCCTGGACCACCACCTAAATATTTTTTTCATTAAAAAAAGTGAATACTTTGTCAGTAAAGGTATTCATAAAATCGATACAATTAAGGGGAAAAAGATATTGAAGTTTGATTTTCATTCTGCAAGACAAGAAGTTTTCAAGATAAGAAGTTTTCACATTTCTTGTGACAGGTAACAAAGATATGAGCTTGTGATACGATGGATCCTTGTAAAACATCTAAAGTGTTGGGTGAAATATCAAACCCAAACATAGACGCTTTCTCAGACACGTCTCCATACTATGAAAACCTAGATGCAAGTATTCAATATTCTACAATATGAATTGATTAAGTGCCCAGATGATTAAGGCGATGAGGCAGCTAAAATCTATGCTACAAGATACAAATATGTTTCTCAATCAGAGATGCATAGAATAGAAACATGGCCTAGGCTCATGACTTATAATGATATGATTGGTTGGGCGCTGGAGAATGTGGACCTCTTGACCAGGAGTATATGCAATTTTCAAAGGGTTGCAGTTGGGTATTTCCGATCAGAACGTTTCCAGGTGATGTACAAATTATCCCCAGGTCCCAGTTACATTTATAATTCCACTTTCTTAATGGAATTTGACAAAAAATAATGCACGCAATATGGAAGGAACCTACCTGACTTGATCAAGGATTGATATTCACGTCTTGAGAAATTTAGAGAAGGCACCCATGGCATGTATATTGTTGCCTCATTAGATTCTCACATGATGTATTTAGCCATGATGTTATGTCACCTTTTTGGGAAAGAAAACTGTGCTCATTTCTTATTACCATGGGTGCCAATCATGCACATTGTAGCAGAGGGGTATTCCTTTGATTGGGACAAAATATTATTAGACAACTTGGTCAGGGAAATCACAAAATATCGTTCATTGAAAGCCAAAGGGAAACCTGCCCCATTTTACATGTCTTCTTATATTATGGATGACGTATGTTTCATGACGCCATTTCCTTTGATGGGAGGGAGCTGGACTCCGACCAACATTGAACCAATACACTTCTATCACTCCAAGATGTGGGGGGATAAATAAAAATATTTCTTCTACAAAATATGTAACTATGTGGTGGTGACAATGCATATTGCTATATATGGGTGCCCACCTCCCAGGATTTCCGAAAAGATAGTGACCAACCTGGGAAAAATAGCAGATTGGTACATTGAAGACCAATTCTCTTATATCAATATTTTTGGATGTTCCATCCCTCTGCATGCTTTACCCAAGTTTCTACCAGATCGATTGGTGTGCAGAGAGGTAGCACATCAAACTGTGCTGGGTAGAATCAATAAAGAGATAAAGGAATTGCAGAAAAAGGTATGGCCCACCTTTCCTTTGCAGATTGGTATGTTCACACTATTAGATTTTGGTCATTCAAAAGTAGAGGCCACAAACCCTGGAAGACATCAAGCTTGTCAATATTGAATTCAAGAAACATGATCCTCAAAATACTATGGGAAATCACATGGCTCTTTCCAATTTAAAAAGATACGAGCATGAAGATTACCCACAGGATGAGATATTCCGAGGAGAGAGATCTTATCAGGAACTTTTGAGCCGAGTCCAAACTCTAGCTCCTGACAAATTAGCTGAATTCTATAATTTTCAAAGGCACCGAAGAAATAGCCTTCCTAAAGTCTTGCAGGGAGAAACCTTGAAAACTACAATTACACAGGAAACTGCAACCCAAAGTTTATAAACAGGGATCTCCGATGGACAAGATGCTCAAGAACATTTGGAAAAAATGAGGTTTTTGACACAGGAGGGGGATACTACATTGACAAATCCACCACATGATCGAACTAAAGCTTAGGCTGAGGCCTTGATAAAAAAGGGGGAAGAAAAAGAACTATCCACACCGAACAAATCAACTACTCACACAACCAGGTAGTAGCCATCCATCGAGATAGGCAAACCTATTCAATTTTTCACACGTTTACAATATAGTAGAGGGAACCTGAGTGCCAAAGTAGTGTTTATAGAAGATATTATGCCTATTTCGGTGGAAGAGATAACCCCTTCCGACACATTCTTCAACAAAAAGAGGAGATATGATGTGAAAAGAGAAACTCACTGAAGGGAGGGTGTGACTATCAAGAGACACAGAGTGTTATATGAAGGCCATGCCTTATAAGAAGTAGATTTCACTATGGAAGTGGTAGGCTCATTGGGAGATTTTCCGACATCAGACCGATACTCAATTGGGAACCTAAAGGAATAATTGAAGAAAAAGGATCTGATGGTGAGCCATTTGGAAAACCAAGTAAATACTGTAGAATAAAGTGTCAGAAGTGAAATGAATAAAGGTTTTGAGAAGATCAGAGCCTACGACAGGAAGAAAATTCAACAACTTAAAATCAGTCTTGATGGAATGCATAAGAATTCACAAGAAAATAGGGAACTGACCATTCAACGGGAAGAATTGGTAAAACAACTCCAAGCTAAAATAAACTCGATTGGGAGCACAATAGTGAGTGTGGCAGTTTTCCAAGCCCAGGCCTTGGAGGTGTAGGAGAAGCTAGAATCATCCCTGCAAAACCTTTTTATTAGACTAGAATATATTCAAAATTATTATCAGTTGGAAAAACATTCTTTAAATAATATTTGTATAGATGAGAGAGAGGCCATTGCAACTAGAGTGACATTCCAAGAGGTTGTTTTATCTTTAGCAAAGGAGGAAGTAGTAAATTTCACTAGATTGTCCCTTTCAGAACAAACTCGAGGTGATATAATACTTAAAACCTGGGAGGCTAATATAGTTGAAAGTAAGAGATTATCAAAGGAAGTGAAGAAATATTGTGAAGAAGCTTGTTCCTCACTCGACAAATAATCATTGGACATTGAAATAGACAGTATCTCTGAAGACCTGGGGAAAATTGATATTGCAAAACACCAACTCACTTCCAAGACAAGTATGGAAGAAGCCCAGGATGAAATTCTGCAGTTGAAACAAGTTGACCTTACTCAAATAAATAAATGGATAGTCAATCCTAGTCTATGGATACAGTCTATATCTATAGAAGGTAGGAGGATGGAAGACATGCTGCCCCACATAGAAAATAAGTTATACACTTTTGAGGAAAATAATATAACAGAGCTTTCCAGGCTGGTGGTGTAGTTAATGGGCAGATGCGTTCAGTTTGTTGAGAAAGGAAAATACAACATGCCTGGGAACAAATGATACAAATTGTATACTCCTTTTGCACAAGTCATGATTAGGGATCAATTGTTTTCTGAGCTGGAGTACAAGAAGAAGAAACGTCTCTGCCAGCAGGCAAAGAGGCAAAGAAGATGTAGCTGAAACGTTTCAAATTTCACATATTGTAATATTTATTGTTTTTGAATTATGAGAATCTCAACCACCTAGGGTTGAGATCATTTTTTATAAATGAACAGTCTGAAGACTGAACACTGGCTACTTCTTGTCGGATGTAATAAGAAAAAACTCTCCTTTTGTGAGAATTAATACAAGTGCAGACAATGATTCCAATTTTTGTGCAGTTTGAGTTATGTTGTTTTCTTGTATTCCATATTTTTTGTTTCTTTTATGTTATTCCTTGATAAGCGAGTGAATGCAATTTAGTACTACTACTATTGTAGTTACATTTTATTGGTTGTTTGATAAGCAAGAAATTTTTCCTCTATATTTGCTATAAGTAAATACAAGACCTTTGAGCTACTTGGATTACTATATCTCATATCCTTACAAGGGTGAATTATTTTATTTCTTCTACTGTGAACAAGGTAAGATTCATCTTGCATTGATGCCTCACTTTTTTTAACAGTTTTGAAAGTTTCCCTCATATCACTTGATTTTATAAATCGACTCAGATGAAAAATTACAACCTCTCTCCTGTTCTGTCATTATTTTCATTTGAGGATTAATTCTTATATAACTAACAGAAGAAAAAACACCTTTAAAAACATCCCTTTATATTTATGATGCCTTGACATTACTCTTTTGAGCCTTAAGGGTAATCTCAGTAACAACAAGGTGTAAGTGGGAGGTATCAT
>ML796567.1:96323-117425 GCA_009831015.1 Picea engelmannii
GGTCAATGGTTTTAGGGGGGGTGGGGGTCCGAAATATTGTGGAGGTGACATGTGGCATGAGTGGTTTTACTTTCCGGACCCCCCCTTTGGTTGAGTGACGTAAGGGGGGGGGTCCAGAATATGGAAAGGGGAGTGGGTTTTAATTTAGGATATAAATTTTAGTTTTTATTTAATCGTTTTTTTTGTTTTTATATGTTTAATTTTTTATTTTTTGTTTTTATTTTATTTGTATTTTTATTTGTTTTAATTTTTTAATTAATGCTTTATTTTTGTTTAATATTGTTTTTTAATTTTTTAATAATTAATAATTATTAATATCTTTTTAATTTTAATTTATTATTACACTAACCTAATTTCTAACTTAAACAAACTAACCTAATTACTAATTATCTAAATTATTAATTTAATTATTTATTAAACTAATTAATATTTTATTTAATTATTTATCCTAGATTATCTAACTTTGTTTTATTCAGGGAAGAATGGCGGGAGAACGACGAGGTGAATGGATGGACAGGTGATGTGTAAGGGAAGTAGTCAGAGGGGTTATATGGCACACTAAAGAGAGAATGTAAGTGTGATGTGGATGTGAGTATTATGGCGTGGGGTGATGACAGGTTGGAGAGTAAGCGAGAAACTGAGTGGAGGACAGGTGTAAGTAGGAGGTATCAGTGGTATAGGGTAGTGGTCAGGCATGATTCTAGAGGGGGGGGGCGGTACGAAATAACATGGAGGCGCCATGTTAGATAGGGATCGCCCAGGGAAAACCACCATTTCGGACCCCCCCTATCGTTAAAGGAAAAAAGGGCCGCAGGGGGGGTGGGGGTCTGAAATAACATGGAGGCACCATGTTAGATAGGGATCGCTTGGGGAAAACCACCACTTCAGACCCCCCCCCATCGTTAAAGGAAAAAAGGGCCACAGGGGGGGGGTCCGAAATGTATCGAGAGTCGTCATTCTGAGCGTGATGGATGCCGCCAGTAATACTTTCCCACTTGCGAATTAGGGTAGAAACATGCAATGGGTAAAGTGATAAGCCTTTTTTGCCAATTTCACATTATAATTTTTTTTTCCTATGTTAAATACCCAAATTTATCAAATCAAGGGGTATGTTGACTGTGAAAACCCTTCTTTTTACCTCCTTTTCTTTTCCTTTGGGAAATTATTTGCAGCATGGAACATTATTTACCACACAATATCACTGACATAAGAAAATTTCAATCACCATCTGATCCTATGAAATATAGGGTTATAACACTCTCATAGACTTATCTTTCAGGGAAGATTTCACATTGTCTTGCCAAGATCTAGGAGCATGATTTAATTATCGTGACTTCTAACACCATCAAGGGACATGACTTATCCCTTCACTTAGCTCAGCATGCTGAAACTAGTGAATAAATTGATGAACATGATAGCTCTCTATCAACATTGTTTTACATTGACAATCAAATCCTTCCTATATTTGAACATCCTTGGTATAAAACTTTGGTTTACTACTTGCAAAATAAAAGGCGTCCAGATAACTTAGATACCCATCAAAGAAGAAGGCTTTGTCTAGAATCTGCTATATACGCCATTATAGGAGACTTCCTGTTTAGGATATCTACCGATGGTATGTTACTTCATTGTGTGAACAATGAGGAAGCACATAAATTGTTACAAGAGACTCATGGTTCTTCAAATTCTATTATTCACGTAGGAGGTCATTTTTTATACTAAAACCACTGCTTTTAAGATTATCAGAAAATGATACTATTGGCCTTCAATATTTTGTGTTTCTTATGTTTTTTTGATATCTTGTGACAAGTGCCAGAAATTTGCTGGGAAATAACGCCTTTCAACCATGCCTTTACCACCTGTCCTCCCAGACTTTCCTTTTTCAAAATGGGGTTTGGACTTTATTGGTCCTATTGATCCTCCATATTTAGCAGAACATGTCTTTATCTTGACGGCCATAGACTATTTTACGAAATGGATTGAAGTTGTCCTGTTTAAACATTCGTAGGATGAGCAGGTGATTTCTTTCCTTGAAAATAATATTTTTTCCAGATTTGGTCTTCCTTTGGAAATTATTACAGACAATGGTCCTACTTTTATTTTTGCTAAGTTGACCCAATTTTTAGCTAATTTGGGGGTTAAACATTTTACCTCATCATCTTATTATCCCCAAGGAAGTGGGCAGGCTGAGTCTACCAATAAGAATATGGTAAGAATTATCAAAAGGCTCATTGAAGATAAGCCTTGTCAATGGCACACTCTCCTCACTTACACCCTTTGGGAAAATTACACTACCACCAAGGTGAGAACTAGTTTCACTTCTTTCCATCTTGTTTATGGTCAAGAAGCCATTCTACGTACTGAGCTAGAACTTTCCTCCTTAAGGTTAATGCTACAGGTCGAAGAATTAAAATCTTCCGATGTTTCTCAAAGAATAAATGCACTTTTGGATTTAGAGGAGCAAAGGACATTTTCCTTGAATACTATAAAGAGAAGACAACAAATTGTTAAAAGATATTTCAACAAAAGTGTCAAAGCTGTCAAATTTAAAGTCAATGAGAAGGTACTGCTGTGGAATTCAACTCATGCTTATAGAGGAAGGCATTCAAAGTTTCAAAAATTATGGCTGGGTCCTTTTAATATCGTTTTTTTCCTGGGTGCACATTCTTACATTCTAAAGGACTTACAAAAGCGATTGTTTTCTTACAACACTAACGGTTCCCACTTAAAACATTACGCGGAAGCAACTTGAAAAGCTTAAACATTGTATGAAATATTTTCTATATTATAGTAGTTTTCATTTCAGTTTTTATATTCCTGTTTTTACATTTCTGTCGATTCATTTTTTCTTATTTCAATTTTGTTGTTTCATTTATGCTATGAAATTTCTTGTTTTTTATTCTTTTGACGCCATTTCTTGTCAAAATAAAAATTTGGATCAATTTTGCCACATCGACGCTGCTGCAAAGTATTGTTAATCAATAAAAATCAAGTTACACAACTGTCATCATCTTCCCATTGAAAGCATCATTGAAATTGTTATCTTCTTCCACTGTTGTTTTATGAGATAGTTGGTTTTATCCCTCTTTTCCTTTTCTTTTCTTCATCCATTTCAAGATTCAAAAGAGCAAGTTCAGAAAATTTTTCTCCTTGAAGTTAAGAAATTTTTTCTGTTGAATGATTATGCTTACATGGATAAACCCCCTCATACTTCACACTTTTCATGAGTTATTCCCAAATTCCCAGTCATTTTTCCCTCAAATCCACAAACTTCTCCCTATTGCATAATCATTCTGATTTATATCTTCTTGATATGATGTTACTTGATTTGCGAAACTAGACATTCTGAGTTCTTAATTTGTTGGAAACAAATTTCCCCATGGAGTCGCCAGTTTGTTGACGATTAAAATCGTAATGATGAAATACGCCCACAAAGTATTGCTAAAGTGTTATTATTTAACTATGCTAGTAATATAATACTAGTAGGTGGGACCCCCTTCTAGACTAGAGGCACAAGGACATACATATTACACATGTTTTGCTGCTATTGTGATGTTTCCTACACAGTCCTACATTTTTTACGATTCAGTCTTAGTTTCATTTGGCGTGATAATAAGTAGATAAGACATTATTCTGGAATGATTTTGGTAATCACTTGCGACATTCAACAGGTTCTATGGGTATGAGGATAATGTTGTTTACAGTTGTTATGTTATAGCCTTGTTACTAATTCTTATGTTGATTAATTAGCCACATATATGCAAGGGATACTCAATGGCAGCATGATCAAAACAAAGGGAAATTATGGAAAGGTTTTATAGTCCAAACAAAAGGGAATAAACTATGTATTTTAGCTATAATAAAAGACTATACGCAAATTTCGAATGAAAGAGTTAATGGATACTAGTGTTAGTTCTAGCTGTTATGCTATATGTTTGGTTAATGGACTATGGAAATTTCATTAAAGAAACATGGAGTCACATATAACAATGCTAATATGGATTATTGCATGGAGTTATGACAAGGGTTAACGTGTAAACTATATTGGGTGGCTCATTATGCAATAGATATCGTCTTAGGTCTCACGATGGTTTGGCATTGATTATGCATTGGTTATATGGCTTGATAATTGGTGGATGTTATGATTATTGGATTGTCTCGTACTTCGAATTGAATGGAGCTAGGTGATGGAAGTGACATGCATTTACTGCATGTCACTCCAAACCTTCCTTATCACCCATCACCCTAGAATTGTTCCATTGTTGCAATTTCACTCTGTTGGTTGTGAAGCTCCACATTTTCAGGTTTTTGGAAGGGAAAGATCTATTGACTCATCATTTAATCATTTTTCCCAGAGGTATGATTCTTTTCTCTCCATCTATGATGTAGTATCTATTTTATGAACCAAATGGTGGCTCAATGATGCTTGGATTCTATGTGTTCTTGATATTTTCAACTGTGTCTAAATGTGTGTTATGGCTCTCTGTGATGATTGTAAAATGTTGGAAATTATAATCAGAGAAATGGGCATTATTAATTTGCGCGCTGGTTGTTTCTTGGTCACTGTGGTTTTTATGATGAGTCTCTGTGGAATAATAGTAAAAGTGGCGCAATAAGGATCTGAGTTGATGGTTGAGGGTTTTATCCACCGTTATGTGTATCACTATCTATAAACTCGTTTCCCTCCAAGTTGTTGTGGTAATCCTTACCCAGTTGTGGAGAAACTGCCAACATCTTATGTGTTCTTTTCTTCAAACCTCGAGTCGTGGTTGATGGCCCATTCTTACTGTCTTTTCACTGAAGTGTCCCAAGATCCAGTCTTGGTTGGCCCTGAATGTTAATATAAGCCTGCGTGGGTATTTGATTGATACAGGTTCTGTCAAAAGGATGTGCGTGTCCTCACTGTTGTTGTTGTCAAAAGTTATTAACCTCCCAGGTGATTGGAAAGAGATATTATCTCGCTATGTTTGAATACCCACCACTGTTAAGTTAACCCTTGTCTCTTCTCTGCAAGTTTTAGATGCACCTGTGTGCAATGGGTTATTGTAATCTTACTATCTTTTCTCTCCTTGGGTGTTAACTATTGGTTTCGTCAAGTGCTTGGAGTAATAAGTAAGGACTGTATGGATCACTGTCGTGTCTTTTCAAAAATGTATTTTGGCCTATGTTTGTTAATCGATGGTAAAGTGGATATAAGCCTCAAAAGACTATCAACGCTCTGTGTTTTTGTTTAAAAATATAAACATGATCTTTTTGCCTCCCCTCATTTGTTTTGACAGAGCCCGATTTAGACTATGACTTGTCTTCGCTCTCCTCAGGCACCTTCTAGGGTTGTCAAGTATTGGTGTTATAACCCTAAATTGCACCACACATGCTTACCTGGCATCAGGCCAACTCATATCCCTTCTTTGCCAAAACTCTGCTGAACAACTCTTTGAAAATCCTCTTGTGTAAAGGCCCACACACCCTAACCTATTACTGCATGCGTGTACACATTCGCTGACTCACAACAACCCGCATGTACCTACAAAATCATGAAAAAAGGAAAGTTGCCGATGGAACAAAAAGCTATGGGTGAGTTAACTAAAACTTTTGACCATGCATGGCTGAGGGTTCGTCCAAAAACCTAGCTCCTTCTATCCTATAAAAGAAGGGGTAGGGGTACCATTTGGAGGAGGAAAAAATATAGCAAAGAAACTCTGCCCATTTATGTATTCCATTGTCCCAACCCTTTAGCCTTTCCTAATGCCAAAGGAGATTTAAAGAAAAGTAGTTGAAGGATAGAAGAAGAGGAGCCCAGGATCAGGTTCAAGGAGCGGTGGTCGGTCTCAACTTTTGTAAGTTGACTCATTTTAAGTAATAAAGAGAATGCTTTTCCCGTCCCTATTCATGAACTTTCTATGGTTTGATTAATTTATGTTTGATTTCTAACCTGTTAGTATAGAAGTAGCATGCATGCATAGTTGTTTTTTGTCTTGAGTGCAACTCATCTTTGGAAGGAGCATTGCGAACAAGTAATCAAGCACAATGGAGGATCGAAATCAAACGTCGATAACAAGGTAGGTGGATCTTTCCATGCATTTACTGAGAAAAGGGGAATTAAATATAGGGATGTAGGTAGAAAGTAATTTCTATTTGGTCAAATCTGCATGCAAAGTCTGAACTCTATTTGCTAGTTCGTAGGGTGTTTTTCCCAACAACAAAATTGGTGACCATACTGGGGATAATACTCTTTAGGGTTCCTGGAATTTTTATTTAGTTTTTGGGTAGTTTAAAGACTAGTTTTTTCTTGCCTGTCTTTTCTTTTTGTTTCTGTAAGGTCTGAGCTAGCAGGGAGTCTAGTTTTCCATACCATCTTTCCCTAACTTTTGCTTGACTGTGTTTTTTGGGACACATAGAGGTACACGCGGCCTGCACAAGGCCTGCACGCATGTACCCATGCCCTATCCTCTTACAGCCCCTGTGTGAATGCTAGATGTAGAGATATCAGTAGTGTGTAGGAGTTCAGAGAACCTCAGAGGTAGTCCTCCTCTTCCCTTTCAGAATCACACATTCTCAGGGGGTTTTCTGGAATTCTGTCCGAGTCTTGTTTGCTAACAGTCCTATCTCAGATTGTTTTTTCCTTATTATTTTTCCTTGCATTATTTGTTTTTCTATTAGAAAGAGTATCCAAGCCTTCAAGGTATCCTGGTTATCAATACCAAAGGTCTCTTCCTGGTCTAGTCTGTCTTTTTTCATATTTTTCCTTAGATTTTAGATATACACACAGCCTGTACAAGGTTAGCCCGTGTGTACATGCCCTCTGTTTCTGTTTAGCACGTGTTCAGACGCGTTCTGTTTGAGTGACAATCAAGTGATTGTACAAGTTAATTTTTGTTTAGGATGGGGCAGTCATCCCCTCCTTTTATAAGAAGTATTCCTCTCAGGTGTTTGAATCTATGTTTGAACAGTCAGTAGCTTAGGATTATTTTTAGCCTTAGCTTTGCTTTTTCTCATTTAAAACGTTGTCAGAATTTATTTATTTATTTTTTATGGTTTTTAGACAAGTGTGAGAGTCATTATTTTTACAATTTCCATTGTGTGATTCTTTAATATGATTCTTTGCGATCTGCGCTTTAAGCTAGAATTTTTTTTCTTGGTTTTTTGCTTGTCGGTATTTTCCCTTTCTTGCTTTACTAGCACTTAAATAAAAAAAAAATCTCTTTCTGTTTTCTTCTTTGGTTGAAGAGTGTGTTTCTGCATCATTAGCTAGGGAGAAGTCTTTTATTTCATAATTTTTTGTATTTCACTTAGATCATAAGTAGCTCGTATTCGAGTGAAATTCCTTTGAGTTTGTTGTCCAAAATCTTAGAAAAATTAAAAATCTTTCTTTGTGAAAAGTTGTTGAAATTTTGCATTCAATAAAAGTTTTGTTTCCATCTTTTTTATTCATTTTTTTTCTTTCATATTTTACACATCATCAGTTTCACCCTCATAACCCTTGACATAAGACAAATCCATAAAATCAACGCTAATTTTAAAATCTACTAGACTTTTCTGTTTGTAGGGTTCACAAACTAGTTCAGGACTAGGGCCTTGGATTAGGTTGGAGAGGAAACTCTTCAAGGCCATTCAAAACCAAACATTGGAGTCTGAGATAGGGAGTGTCTAAGTCCAGTTTCATGGAAGTTATCCATGACCCCCCTCTAACACAGGGGATAAACACGAGGTCGCGTGTGGAAAGGTAGCGGAGATAACCCCTCCAAAGCCAGACCAATCATAGTGGAGAAAACATATAGAGGGCTTGTTTTGGGATTTCGTCGTCTGCATTTTCCACAGGGATTCATGGGTATCGAATTCGTTCAAGGTCCTCAGTTGTATTCCAGACCATTTTCTCTCGATACCCTTGATAGGTTTCAGGTTCGATACCCTACTCATTGTGGTCTACCCGACTTTCGACTGTACCCGCCCGGTGACTTTTCGCGTGCTGGAAACCTAGTTGCTAATCTTTTTAGGGACATACATAGGTGACTGCGGGGGTATACCATTGTACCTAGGATAGACATCGGATCACGCTTTGCAGAGTATACCCAGAGGGTGCTTCCGTGTTTGAGTTGCACTTGCACCGGTAAGTTGCTCTAGTGTTGGTTGTTGTAACCGTTCTTCCAAATAATTTAGTGATTGATTGTCTTATCTCTTAGGGACTTCTTTTTTAGTGTGTGTTACTTTTAAACATTTAGACTACCTTAGAGTGTCTTGGATCTTCTCACAAAGTGGAGGATCCCGAGCTTCGTCGGTCACAAAGGCTGCTTGGCCTGCCGCCAATTACACTGGAGCCACCCCCGCCACCATTAAGGTGGAAGCTAGACCAACAAGTGTCTTTTGAAGCAACCGGGTTACAAACCATTGTGCCTGAACAACCCCCATAGGAATCGACTATTTTGAACCTTGAAGAAACCTCTCTTGGCTCAGTTGAAACCCCAACCACTGATATCTTGGCACCGTTTATTGTACCAATCCAGTTTCACGAACGCTAGACAGTGCCTCACACAGTAATGGAAACAAATGTTGTCACTTCTTCTGGGAATTCTTTAATTCCCATCACGGTTGTCACCATAGGAGAGTCATATCCTAACCTACCGTTGTCGGTCTGAGCCACCATGGTCTCGGCCACAACTACATCGCACAATGGACCGAACCTGTCTATGGCGACGGCCACAACACCCTTCACACCTAGTGCGACAGGCCCTCTGTTCTCATACGACATGCCTAGTTCAGGTACAAGTCTTGTACTAACCTACTCCACTTTATAGACTTTGGGTCTGGGGGCAGGGAGCTCTAGTGCTCCTCTGCAAGGTCACTTTGGGGGCACTCCTGTCCCTTTTAACACTTATCCTTACGCAGGAGGTCATATCCCTCCTTCATCCCCTTCGCTCAGTGGTTTGCATCAACAGTCCGTCGGGAAACCTACACACAATAGTTTATTTGGAGCGGGGAGTCAGGGACCACCTTCGCGTAGTATGTTGGTAGGTTCGACACCATTTTCTTGGAACAAAACATTTGGTAACAACACATTCTTGTCAGCCGCTTTCCCGACTGGGGGCAACCCTATTTTTGGACAATCTACTCTTGCACAGGGTACTATTCCTGCACAGGGGGCACACATAGCAGGACCTTGGAATTCAGGGCAAGGATCCGTTCCCTCCTTCAAAATGTTGTTCTGGGGTAATTCTTTCCACAATCAGTGGAACCCCGAATAGACTACTATGCCTATCCCCACAAGACCGTCATGGGGTAATCCTTCCCAAAGTCCTTCGAATACAATGCATGCCCAACGCTCTATGTCATTTTTGGGAAATCAACTGATGATGTCTCCACAGATGAAAAATCCTTATGTTGGTCAGGGCCATGGTTTCTACCAGAATCCGGGCCAACAGCCAAACTTTTCCTGGCAACCTAGTGCCAGTCAAACTCTAGGACCCTTTTTCCCAGGTTATCAGTAGCAACCCAAACTACCATTCCTATCAACTTTACAATTTCCAGATTTGGCAAGGTTGTTGAATGACCCCATTTGCCACGATCCGCGTTGGCCTCTGATGCCGACGAAGTTGCCTTCGAACATTCCAAAGTTTGAGGCCAAGACTAATGAAGATCCAGGTGATCATGTGACTACCTTTCATCTTTGGTGCTCATCTAACTCATTGAAAGATGATTCTATACAGTTGTGATTGTTTCAACGTACTCTCATTGGGAGTGTCGTGAAATGGTACATTGAGCTCGATCGCTCAAGATACTCTTCTTTTGGTGAACTGGCGATGGCCTTCCTTAACCATTTCTAGTTACCTGTGAGATACGACGTTGGCACAGAGCTGCTCGCCAATTTCGAATAGACAACAATGGACCATATCTCTAATCATATCTGAGAGTGGAGATGTCAGAAGAGTTTAATAAAGGTACTAGTCCCACCAGCATTCCTTCTTGTATGGTTCCTTAAGTCTTGGGTCCCATAGTTATCCAAAGACTTCGCGACATCCGAATTTTTTTCCAAAGAAGATTCCATCATGAGGGCTCAATAGTTTGAGCTCATCTATTCTCAGTATGGTTTATTATACAACATCTTTCCAGATGCGCCACGTTCGATACTGGATAAAACTAGACAGAGAGCTAGACCACATGATGATGGTATTGTTGGTTCAACACAAACCAATCCCGCTGAGAAATTGACAAAGCAATTGCAACAGTTATCCATACAACACACACCGACCAGCCAAACTACTGCTTTGGCTGCTCCCCCTACCCAAACGTCATAAGTACACACCGTGTCTAGACAACTAACCCAAAGGCCACCCAACAACTCGAAGGGAAGAAAAAACAACAAAAGAAGGGTAAGGGGGATAAAAAACCCACTGATAATGCTGGCAGGGACAACACAAAAAAATGAAAGGTGAGGTATCCATGCAACTTGTGCATGGAATACCACCCGACCCATATTTGTCCTCGACTTGTAGAGGCTCAAACGTTTGTCACACAACAACAACAAGCAGTGTTGACTAATCCCTTTCAACATGGGAAAAATATAACTCAAGCCTCTACAAGCATAGAAGGGGGAAGCCAAGAAACCCGCCCGCCTCCAAACAATCCCTCATTCACAAACATATATATGGTTAGGGGTGATGCTTTCATATCAACTATAAAGCACACGATTATAGTAAACCAAGCGCTTCTGAGAAGGGTAAAGAAGTTGATCTCCCATCTCTTCCTCTACAGATTGAGAAGACGTTGGGAGAAACAATGACATGCATTCCAAAGGGTGTATTTAAAAAATCTTCTCACAACCCAAACGCAAGGGCCACCCAGAATTAGTCTGTGGTGGAAGATTTATCACAAACCCCTTGTGTGATGTCTGCTTTGGAGGTCCTCCAAAGCTACCTTGCTTAGAGAAAATCCTTGTTAACCGCTTTGGGCTCTACTGAGACTTGTAATCTGGGTACCATCATGTTAGATACAACCGACTTAAAACCACGTCTGCCTTACCACGTAGTGTTTCAGATAGTAGTGGCTCATCCCACGAAAATTTTTACTCGAAATATCTTCCACACGGTGGTCGACGAGGGTGCCTCGACATGCGTTATGTCATTAGCATGTTGGAAGGACATTGGCCATCCTATTTTGTCTCCATCACCTACTCTCCTCACTACTTTCGACGACCATTCATTCCGACCACATGGCATCATTCCTTCTTTCCCTTTGCAGTTAGGAGGAAAAACCATGTGTGCCGAAGTAGAGGTAGTCGATTCTCCCCTTGACTATAACCTCTTGTTAGGACGGAGTTGGACTTATGCTATGCAATATGTGGTTGCTACAATTTTCTGAGTCTTGTTGTTTGCACACGAGGGCCAGATAGTGACCATCGATCAATTGTCTTTCTCCAAACCTGACCCAACTTTGGGGGCATCCACGGTCCCAATGATTGATAATCCTCAACTAGGTTTCGTTAACGTAGGATTTGGTTTGTTCCCATCCTTGATGGGTACCTTCGATTACCCACCTCCTCACGACGATATCAAATTTATATCTAATCACCATAAGGTTGAGATTTTTCAAGTTTTGTCATTCTGCATGACTTACTTTGAGGATCCTTGGATTCTTCCTTCCCCATCAGACATGATGGATGAGATAGGGCACCTAGGCATGTCCATTCCCTTGTCTACCACTGAGGTAGCGTACTCTTTAGTCTAGCAAGCTTGAACTAATCCTGATCCGACTCTTGCACAAGAGTTAGATCCACTTCTAGAGCCTATTTGGTCTCATGGTTCTCTCGCTAACATCAATTTGTTAGACTTAGTCTTGCCTTCTGATGAAGCAGTAATCAAAGTTATGACTAGTCCGGACAAACCTTGGGAAGATATTCATCACGGATCATATTTTCTCCCAGAGTTAAGCCGAATCGAAGCAGGAGAATTCACCATTACCATGACGGGAGATCAGTCGTGTCCTATTAATCTCTTAGCTACACATGAAATTTATGATGAGGGAAATATGGTGACTATCGCTAAAACTATACCAGTCAACATCTCCTGAAACCCTGGCGTCGTGGAGAATGTCTTCATCGGAGCGGATTGACCCCCGGAGAGATTCAAATTTACACGGATCTTTTCAAAGAATTCTGCGATGTTTTTTTTCCTGGTCTTATGAGGAAATTCTAGGTATCGATCCAAAAATAGTTGAACATGAAATCACAATGTATCTTGATGCCAAGCCTGTTTGACAAAAACTTCGTCCAGTTAATCCCAAGAAAGCAGCATCCATCAATATTGAGGTTGAGAAATTGCTAAAGGCAGGTTTTATTTATCCTATCCATTTGACTCAATGGGTGTCAAATCCTGTGTCGGTCAATAAAAAACAAGGCACGATTCATGTATGTACCAATTTTCGTGATTTAAACAAGGCATGTCCCAAAGATAATTTTCCAACACCATTCATTGACCAGATCATTGATGAATGTGCTGGTTGTGAAGTCTTTTCTTTCATGGACAGTTTTTCAGGATATAATCAAATCCAAATCAAACCTGAAGACCAACATAAAACGACATTCATTTGTCCGTGGGGTACATTCGCATATTGTAAGATGCCTTTTGGCCTTAAAAATGTTGGAGCCACATTCCAGTGGGCCATGTCTTTTTCTTTTAATGACCTCAAGAATATAGTCGAGGCCTACCTAGATGATTTAGTATCACACTCTCGCAAGAGAACGGATCATCCCATAAACCTTAGACTAATCTTCGAACGCTGTCGCTACTTTAGGATTCACTTGAATCCAAACAAGTGCAGCTTCTGCATAACGTCAGGACATTTGTTAGGTTTCATCGTATCAACAATAGGGATCATGGTCGATCCTCTTAAGGTGGAGGCAATAATCCAGTTGCCCCCCCCACGCATAATCCTACAACTTCAGAGTCTACAAGGCAAGGAAAACTTCTTATGGTGCTTCATCGCCAACTATGCCGAAATCACAAAGGGATTTATGCGTTTAATAAAGAAATACGTTCCTTTTTTTCTGGGATGAAGCCACTCAATGCTCTTTCGATGCATTAAAACATGCCCTCACAACCGCACCTCTGCTACAACCACCTAACTATAACAAAGATTTCTTATTATATCTGGCTACTGCAGAGTCAACCATTGGTATGGTTTTAGTTCAGGAAGATGATTCATTCTCATAATACATGATCTATTACCTAAGCTGAGGCCTTGTAGGACCGGAACTCAATTATTCTCATATCAAAAAACTTGCATTGGCAGTAGTTCATTCTGTTCAACGGTTCCGTCACTATGTTTTGTTTCTCAAGACCACCATCATTTTTGTTGTGAATCCATTCCAGTACATGTTGACACGACGGGTTATAGGTGGAAAAATCAGTAGATGCATAGTCATCCTCCAAGAATTTGAATTAGAATTCATTTCAGTAAAGTCCAAAAAGTCATTGGTCTTCGCAGAGCTGATTTTGGAACTTCCGGTTGAGTCAGGTGACGTTGTGCCTGAGGAATCGCCTATCCTGGGAGATATCTTTTTGATTACATCTTCAGATCCCTGGTATGGAGATATACTTATCTATATCCAGACTTTGAAGTGCCCCACCTCTGCTTCTCGTGATAAGCGTCGATGGATATGCCATCATGCTAAGAATTATCTCATACTTGATGATACGTTGTATCAGAGAGGTGTATACTGCATCTTACATTGATGTCTCACACATGAGGAGGCCATCATCGTGCTCAACGATTGCCATACTGGAGCTTGTGGCGGTCATTTTTCTGGGTTGGCAACAACCCAAAATATTCTACGAGCAGATTACTTCTGGCCGACACTTATCAAAGATTGTATCGAATCAGTCAAGAAGTGCCATCCATGCCAAATATTCTCTTGGAATATGAGGGCACATCCTTCTCCTATGTTTCCTGTCATCACAGTTGGTCCCTTCACTAAGTGAGGGATTGATTACACTACTTGCAACCCCCCATTAGAAAGGGGGCACCGCTATATCATCGTAGCTGTCGACTACTTCACTAAGTGGGTTGAAGCTATGCCAACATTTAAATATGATGGAGAGACTGCAACTCTCTTCTTATTCAACCAGATCATAGCAAGGTTCGGTGTCCCAAGAGAGATTGTCACTAACCATGGCAGTCATTTTCAGAACTAAATGATGGCTGAATTAACATCAAAGCTTAGGTTACGGCAAGAGAATTCATCACCTTACTACCCCTAAGCCAATGGGCAGGTGGAAGCTGTAAAAAAAACTCTTAAGACTATTCTACAACAAACTATCAACTCAGCCAAGTCAAATTGGCATTTGATGTTATACTCAACATTATGGGCTTACCAAACATCTGTTAAGACTGCAACTAGTTTCTCACATTTTAAACTTGTTTACGGGCTGGAGGTAGTCTTTCCCATCGAATGTCAAATCCCATATCTAACATTGGTAGTACAATTATTTCCAGACACTTCTCTGCTTGAAGAACGGTTAGTACACCTTGAGCAACTCAATGAGTAGTGTCGCGATGCGGCCCTGGACAACGAGGCTCACAAACATAACGTCAAGTGTCAGTATGATAGGTTCGTTCATCCTTGGATTTTCTCTAAGGGCAACCTTGTCCTGGTCTATGACCAAGATAAGGACCCCCTGGGGGCAGGAAAATTTAAACCCATGTGGTTCAGACCTGTTGTTCCTGAGTTTATACTTTAAGGCTATAAAGTATACCCTCAAGGCATCCGTAAATGATTTAAAGGAATGATTTGGGAATAAGAAATCAAAGGAAGATTAAAGTAGAATCAGTTTCTCAACTGTCTCTATCTTGCTTCCTGTTGTTCTTGGATGCTAATGTCTCTCTCAATAGCAGCCCATGAACGTTCTAACTCAACCCGGTAAGTTGTTGTTTGTAAAATGGTATTAAATAAATTCAAGGCAATACTGGTTTGATCCTGAAGGCCTGGTTCAACGTTGGGTTGTCTGTTACTTGGGACAGTCATGGATGATAAAAATTTATTTATTTGTAAAAGGATTTTAATCAATTTGTTACTTCAAATTTTCCAGAGATGAGAACAAGAAAAACAATTTTAAAATTCAAAACAGTAATGTAAATACATTCAAGGTCGTTTCCTGGATTTGTAACACTTTTGAGAATCGTAAAATAATAAATAAACACTACAAAAAAAATATGAGGCTTTAATCTAGAAAGAATCTCATATTTCAATAGAAAATGATGAAAGAAAACGAGGTTTCTAACGAAAGTTAAGTATTAAGGTACAAAAGATTTATAGGTCTTAAAATTACTAATAGAAATTTTAGAGGAAAAAATGTAAATCATTTGACATCCAAACCAATCTGAAATATAAATCAATGATGTGTATAACTTCAAATTGATTACTCGTTAGAAAAACATTGAAAGAAAAATTCAACAGAGTATAATAAACAGGGTTGAAGAACACATAGCTACAAATTTGCAGGATTCAGAATCTCGTTTGTGATCTATATTCTGATGTATTTGAAAACTTTTATTACAAAATAGCTCTCTCCAAAAATTCCGAAGCCTTTTCTCAGTCTTTAGAAACTATATTTATACATTTTCATCAAAATTTCTCGTTGGTGACTAACCAACTTCCTAATATTACGGTTACATAAAAATAATGTCAATCGTTTACAATTTCTTTCTAATCTTAAATGATAATTTTTTTTTTTAAAGATTTTAAGCTTTCGTTGACGAACTTCCTTTCTCCGCTTCAATACATTGAACAAATTTCCCCAAAAACTTCACAAAAGTCCTGGGAGCATCTGGTAACTCATTTGCTTCAAATAAGAAAAATCTTTTCTACAATTTAGGCAAACGATTTCTATCATCTTTTCTGTGAATTTAATAGTTTTCAACTTTAGATTTGACATCACCATCCATTTGTTGATATCTGTAATATTGATCAATTTAATTTTTTAAATCTTTGCTTTCATTTCCTCCAGCTCTTCTCTAAACCTTAGTTGATGCTTGGCAATATTGATTTCTCCTAATAATCCGGAACAGTCATTTGTTCCGATATTCAGTGAAGCTCTTTCTAATAGATCGAAGATTCCCTAGCAATCATCGTTGACTTCTCTTGTTATTCGTTTATATTCAGCCAACTTTTCTTCCCACACTTTTATTATTATGTCCCCTTTAACCTGTTCAGAAATAGATAATTTCTGAATCTTTCCAACCTCTTCTTTTGATGAGAAAGTCACTACCTTCTAAAAATTTGTTCTAGCTGCTTTCGCCTCCCTTTCCTCTTGGAACACATTATCCAAAGACTTATTTGTTTCTTGAAAATATTTCTAGACTACTTCCAGATTCAAGAACAATTTTTGTTGTTCCTCCTCTATTCTTACATATATCTCCAATGCTTGTGTCCTGAAATTTTCAAGTTCTATCACCTGATTAGTAATAAAAATAATTTATCTTGTAAATGTTTGTTTTCTTCTTCTAGCTTTCGAACCTGTTCTTGTGTGACCTGTATTATGAGTTTTGCCTCCTCCAAGTCTTTATTCTTTTTCTGGATTTCTTGCATATCCTTTAGTCTAGCTTGTTCTAGACCTTTCTGTATTCCCCAACTAATATTTCTTTCATTTTCTTTTAGTTTGTCTTGCAACTGAATTATTGTTTGGTCCTTCTGTTCAAGAATAGTTGTTAAATTGCCAACAGAATACATGTTTTCTTATGCTATAGCACCCATTGTACCTGCTAATTCTGTAGCAAATTCTCCATCCTTGAGTTTCTTTCCATCTATAATAACCCTATGATTTTTAATCGTCCCTTCTCCTCTTGGATAAATTTCCTGTTTCAAGACTGCTCTTCGCTTTTTACTGAAAAAGTAATCTGATGAGGGGATTTCATCTCTCGAAATAGGCTCTATATCACTGACATATAAAACTCCTTCATGGGGGGTTCCAAAAGTCGACTGTAATGGATTTAAAGAGGTGATAGGACTACCAAGTTCTGTTGAAGTTGTTCCTCCTATCTTTTCTCTAACATTCTTCATGATTTCTTGAATTGTTTCTGGCTCTTTTCCCTTCTCCATTCCCATTTCTTTTGTTTGAGAACCCTCTGTATATTGGGAAGGTATCTCGGTATTTTTCAACTTACCTTTGTTATTTTCTTTATCCCGTATATTAGTTTCAAACCCTGGAGGGGATCCTTGATGTTCTGGCGATGGGGTCGAAATTTCACCCTATAAAATATTAGGTAGGTAGCTTCGCCTATGGATTTGAAAAGATGCGAATCCAGTTTCTGAGTCAGGTGGCAAGGCCTGGAATCTGTTCAACATTTCTTCATAAGACTTAACATCTTTAAATATATCATCATAAATAGATACTTCATGTTCATATGCCTTTAGATTACAATGTATGTAATGCCTACTTATTATTTGGTAGGGATCATATTTTCTATGCTCAATATTTACTAATTTCACTTCTTCTAGTGACTCAGCCTCTACCTTAGAATGGCCTAAATTTGATAAAGAAAATTTCCCAACATGAACAGGAAAGATGGCCATGATTTTTTCGGAAGTGCTTTTAATTCCAATCCAACACCGCCCTTGGCTATCTGATGAGCTACTTCTCTGCATACCAATCTGTCTTGTAGGAATTTAGGGAGTGCATGAGGGGGAATGGAACAACCATAAACCCTAATGTAGGAAAAATTTTCCTCAATGAACCAGTCGACAACTGCTTTAAGACTTTGTATGATTGTATCTGAAATGCGAGGGGGTTCGCATCCAAAAAACATTTTGTGCATGGGAATAATAATAAAATGACAATCCTCGTAAAATGTACCTTTAGCATTTTATTCCCAAAGGGTCGAGTGGTATTTATGAATGGGTTCTATATAGGAAATACTCCAACTCCAATTCATTAATGGAAAGGGAGTCATAAAACAGATTGCATCCATTATGTATGCAGACATATAAAAAGCCGCTAGTTGTCCCTTTGACTTGGCTGCTTTATAGTTTAAAATTTATTGTGTTAGGTTATCCGACAAAATCTTATGCCAGTTAAAACCATTTCCTTCTAAATCTTCCTCTAAAAAAGGTACCCAATCTGCATGAAAATGACCGGGATCTTTTCTCCTGAAAAGTCTACATAACATAATGGCTATATAAACCATATATTCATTTAAGGATGCTGTAGCATAAATCCCATGAGCATCAGCCCTAAAATTTGCTTCAGACCTCCCCCATCCTGTAATCATATCGGGATATGTCTGGTCTTCCTCAATACATTCTTTTCTCTAAAACTCAGCTAAAAATTCAACATTAAAAGTATGTTTATGATTTGGTGAGAGTTTATACATTACTTGAATGTGCTCTAGTCTGAATGAGCCGACGATAGCTCCTTGCTCATTTATAATGGTCCTTGTTGGGATATCTACCTTATCCAGAGCCCAGCTGATCATATCAGTGTATGCCACCAGCCTCGGACGCGCAACGATCTTATGAAGCTCAGACTCAGCTATGTCCCGGAAATGATTTTCAGAGTTAGGATGAGCATTCTCTAATTCATATTCCAGCAAATCTGATATTTGAGTCCAAGATTTAATAGAATCTATAGCATGTGGAGTGGTATCAGAGATAATATCTCCTTCCTGTGCGTCTTCATTCTTCTCCGGTGCCTTTTTGGGTGCCATGACTTCTGTGTTTAATTTGAAACCTGTAACAGAAAATGGATGAATGAGCTTAGCTTAGAACGACAACACAGAAATTCGAATGTTTATTTTGAATATATTTAAAAAATGACGAGATTTGCACAACTGTCATGAAATTAAAGCTCTTAATGCAAAAGATATTTTACCGAGATATGCTTTTAATGTCTGTATTTAAGTACCTTCGGGTTTTGAAGAAAATGAGAAACCTACTTAATAGGTAAGTGAAACATAAATGAACACCTAAGAATGATTACCATTAATCTTGTTTTTAAGAAAAAGGTTAATTAATGTTAATCATAATTTAAAGCTGAAAACTTCATTTTTTGGGGTTTCGGAAATCGTGATGTCGAGAGGTATGTAGTCAATGAAAAAACGATTTCCAAAAATGCAAAATCATGAAATCGCGATGCTTTAATTAGGATTTAAATGATTTTAGCACGTTAGTTCATTGATATTAGATTTTTTTTGGGCATTTCGGAAATAAGAATTTCGGGAAACATGATGACAGGAGACGTGTGTTATTAATGAAATCCGATCTCCGAAATCGCGAAATCGCGATGGCTTGTTTCTTTTTTCAAAACGGGACTTAACTTATCGCAAATAACTAAATAATTACGATTAAGGCCAAAACAAAAATAGTTTAATTTAACGTGACTTATGGATCGGGATTTCGGAAATCGAGATTTCGGGAAACATGATGACAGGAGATGTGCTCTTACAAAACCGTGAATCCCAAAATTGCGACATAATTATTTTCACCTTTAACCTTTCTTAGAAGAGGCTAAATTAATTTGTTTTTAAATTAAGATTCCAACGTTTCGGGAAATCGGGGATCGGGGTTTCGTGATTCAATTTGCATCAAAAATTTGTTTGCAGGAAACCCGAATCTTGAAAATTCTTAAAGTTTAATTTAAAAGTCGTAAATTTTACAATTTCAACTCGTTTTAAATAATTTTTCAAAAGAGCGTCGAAAAATTTATATTTTTTGTAAACTTTTTCCCGTTCGTTATCCAAAAAAAAAATGATAAAAAGGTATCATGAATTTAGAAATGATGAAATTCTTATTTCAAGAAAGCCAAAACCCAAAAAACACAAAAAATAAAAATCTAGGCCTTAAGGATAAAAATTTTAAGATCTGTTTCAACATAGGCTCCAACTGGGGACCTCATCTCCCTGTGGGACGAGGAGAACATGTAGACTCAATGCCTTCATTGGGTAAATGGTGTCAAGGGTTTATCATTGCAAAACTGCTAAAGGAGAGGAGAAAGAGATTTCATAAAACCTTTGAAAACCTTTTCAAACTTCTTATTTGCTTTAAACTCAGTTGTAGTCTTCTTCATAATATTCTCCTTCTCGTTCTAAATTTAAGTTAGTATTAAGATGATAGAACAATCTTAGGAAACTCAACAGATTTGTAAATTTCATCTTGCATCAATCGAAATAAAATTTTTAATTTTTAATTGGGGAGCTCTGTTTTGACTTAAGATGAATATCCGGTTTCGAAAAAATGATAACTAGAATAAAGTGATAGATAAGTATGACAACCTTACATACACCTCATATATTGCTTCACTACCAGTGGGCCTGTTCAGTACCTCGGTGAAGTTATCTGTCCCTTTTTACTGAATTTCCTTTCACCGCTTTGAGTGCTAATTTTATGCTTAGATATTGCTTCACTGCCAGTAGGCCTATTCAATACCCCGGTGAAGTTATCTTTTTCTTTTATATTTAGACGAGGGAAATCATTTAAATGAATTTCCTTTCATCGTCTTTGGGACTAGATGGGGGCAATCAAAAATGAATTTCCTTTCACCATCTGTCTTATAGTTAGCTTATGCATACGAAGTGGGGGCAATTAGTGATACTTAAAATATTAGGGGTGGTTATCTGTGTAAAAATTTACAATAGAGGTTTGTCAACCTGTTTTGATTATTCTAGACCATTCTTTCTCAACGTTCAAAACTCCTCAGTCTGTAGAGAAAAAGGGAAAGATTATTTTCAGGGGTTTTCTTTTGAGCAAGATTAAATCCTTAGACAAACTATTAAGAAACCTAAGAGAGTCATAATCAACTCAAACATAACCACTTTTAGTCAGAGAATAAGAACTATGAAGACTGGTCTTACTGAATTTAATCATTTGTTGATTTCAAGGTTAATACATAATCTCTCCTACTTCGATGAGAAAGCCCAAAAACGTGAAATATAGTACTGAGGGTATAAAAGGATATGCCCAACCATCTGTAAGCCATAAAACATATGTTGTGATTTCAAAAATAACTCTTTGGACTCTTTTCTTAAAAATTTTAACTTCGAAAAGCCTTTAAACTTGTTCTAAGTGAACTCCTTAAAGTCGAAGTATTAAGAACAAATACTTTTATTTACCTATCATCTTAC
>ML796567.1:117522-163579 GCA_009831015.1 Picea engelmannii
TATATTTTTTGTTTTGGTATAAAAATTTAACTAATTTTTATTTTATTTTTATTTATTTACAAAATGAGAATAGATTTTCTAAAAATGAAAAACAAAATAGTATATACAATGAGATTTTATGTAAATTAATTATTCCATATAATACTTTAAAAAACGCTCATTGACAGGGGCATTCAAGATCTTACCATCCAAATTTTCAAGCAGAAATGAATTTTTTCCTTCAGGAGATGCTACCTTAAATGGTCTGTACCAAATATGATCGAATTTACCATTTTTTCTTGAATCCTCTTTTCGAGCATCCCATATCAAAACTAGATCCCCGGGGAGAAAATTCCTGTCCTTGGCTTTACGATCAAATAATACCTTCATGTCATCCTGGTACTTCTGCAACTTTTCATCCACTACAACCCTGTGTTGTTGAACTTCAATCAACTGATTTATCCTTCTTGTGAGAGGATTTGGTTCTTCCTTCTCGTCTTGCCATAGTTTCATCACAGGAAGTGCTAAATTTATGGGCAACACTACATCTGTTCCATATACCATTTGAAAGGGAGAAGTACCGATAGAAATTTTTATGCCTATCCGATTTTCCCATAGAGCATATTTTAAATGCAAATTCCAAGACTTTTTATTTTCGTTTAACACTTTTTTGATTATATTGATTAATCTCTTGTTTGAAGATTCTGCCAGACCATTTCCATGAGGATAGTATGTTGTGGAATGACCCAACATAATATTATATTTCTGGCAAAAGCTGACCATTGCCATAGACTTAAAAGCCTGCGCATTGTCTGTGACTATCTTCCTAGGACAGCCGAACCTAGACAAGATATTTTCTTCTAAGAAGTCTATAACTACTGAATCAATAACCTTCCTTGTTGGGATAGCTTCCACTCATTTGGTGAAATCATCTGTAGTGGTCAGGATCCATCTGTGTTGAGCACTTGAATGAGGATTAATATTACCTATGAAGTCTAGTCCCCATTGCTGAAAAAAATCTTTTGTCTTGATTGGGACCAATGGCATCGCTGGTAGTTTATGTTTTCCTGCAAAAAATTGGCAAGGGCTACAAGCTTGTACCTTAGAATTGACATCTGGGAAACGTTTGGGCCAATAATAACCAACCCTCAGTATTTTATATGCCATATCCCTCCAAGCGTGGTGTCCTCCATAGACTCCTTCGTGAAATTGACCTATAACTTCTTCTGTTTCTGACTCGACCACACAGACCAAGAGGAATCCAAGCGGGTCTTTCCAATATAATCATTTTTCGTAAATACAGTATTTGACTACATGTAGCTTTAGCGTTCTAGATTTGGATGGAGACAAGTCAGTTGGACATTTCAAAGTCAATAAATATGTTACTATGTCCTTGTACCAATTCGACGACGCAAATTTCTCCTCAGTCCTATTTTCGACTATTTGGTCCTCAAGTTCATTCACGTCTACCCATTCTTCTTCCTCCTGAGAACTGTTTATCCCAAGAGCCTTGAAATTGGATTCAGCTAAAAGTGTAGCTAAACCTTGTCCATTTACCAATTTGGTTGGTTTAACCTCCAAATCAAACTCTTGAATTTTGGCAAGCCATCTTCCTCTTTTACCATCACTGTCTGCTTGAACCAAAATATCTTTTACAGAACTAGTGGGTACATATGAAATCACTTTAGAATGTAAAAAATAAGTTCTGAAAGCTTTCAATGCTTTTACCATAGCATAATCTCGCTTTTCCATTATATTATATTTGAGTTCAACATCTCAGAGACTTTTCCTAAAGAAGGCTATCGGTTGCTCAAAACCTTCCTCATTCTTCTGAAATAGTACAACAACAAACGTGTGTTCAGAGGCAAATGTAAAAATAAGAAAATCTTTGAGATAATCAGGACTCGCTAGTACTGGTGCCTCACTTATAACCTTCTTAATATGGGCAAAGGATGCTTTATCTTCTGCTGTCCATTTTACTTCATTGTTGTTTCTAAGCATATATGTAATCAATTTCACAATTTCAGCGAAGTTAGGAATAAATCTTCTCAAGAAATTTATTTTTCCTAAAAATGATTGAATTTCTTTCACATTCCTAGGAATAGCTATTATATCTATAGCCTCTACTCTTTTAGGATCAATCCTGATTCCATTTCAAGATACAATGTGACCCAACAACTTGCCTTCTTGCGTAGCGAAATGAGACTTTTTAGGATTTAAGGATAGACCAAACGTGTGGCATTTTTCAAATGTTTGTTTGAGATGAATCATATGGTCTTCATCCGATTTAGAAAAAACAGTAAGATCATCCAAATAGATGACTACAAACTTGTCCCGTTCACCAACGAAAGCAATATCCATTGCACGTTGAAAAGTAGCAGCTGCATTCATTAGTCCAAACGACATTTTATCATACATAAACGTGCCCCAAGGAGTGGTAAATGCAGTTTTTTCTTTATCAAGATCACTGACGACAATCTAATTATAACCTGAAAATCTATCAATCATTGACATTCTATTAGCCCCTACTATTTTTTCAAGAACATGGTCCATTT
Source organism: Picea engelmannii (assembly GCA_009831015.1). Classification (NCBI taxonomy): domain Eukaryota; kingdom Viridiplantae; phylum Streptophyta; class Pinopsida; order Pinales; family Pinaceae; genus Picea; species Picea engelmannii. The sequence continues at coordinate 120,057 of ML796567.1, forward strand.
TAGGTAGAGGATAATTATCTTTGAGAGAAGATTTATTAAGATTTCTGAAATCAACACATAGTCTAATTTCCCCATTTTTCTTTCTAACTGGGACCAGATTAGCTACCCAATCAGAATATCTTAGGGGTACAATTATCTTAGTGTCAATAAGTTTTTTGACTTCTCGTTCGATAACAGGTAATAAAATAGGGTTAAATTGTCAGAGTTTTTGTTTAAAAGGTTTGACACCTGGTTTGAGAGGTATTTTATGTTCAATCACAGAAGTGTCATATGTTTTCAGTTCTTCGTACGACCATGCGAAAACATATTTATATTTTCTTAACAACTCTGTGTATTTATTTTTGTTTTCTGTTGATAAATATTTGGATAGTTTAACCATTCGGGGGTTTTCTTCAGTTCCTATATTACAATCTTCAACCTCCTCTGGTTGGGGTTGTAGGGTAGTTTTTGAAGGGATATCATCTTGATTAAAAAGTCTTTCCAAAGGGATTAGACCCTTGGGAATTTGGTTGTTCTTGAGAAAAAGCATTCAATGATTTTTAATTTTATCGTGAAATTCTTTAGAATCCTCCCCTTCTTGCATGATCCAAATAGGATCATTTTGATTTTCTTGATCGGTATGTGTTTCTTCAAATTCATCTAATGATTCTAGAAACTTTCGAAGCTGCTCATCGTCTTCAAAAACCTACCAATGTTGTATGTTATTTGGTATTGAAGGTCGATGTCTCATTTGTATATGATATTTTAATTTAAAAGAAGTCGGGGGTGTGAAAGTGGATGCAGCTTTGGCTAAAGCATCAGCCTGTTGATTCTCAGATCTTGGGATGAAATGAAAATTCACATATGTGAAGAATTTTTCGATTAAATCCCAGACACAATTCCTATAGGACCGTAATCTCGGATGTTTAGCCTGATACTTCTATTTCACCTGTTTTATAATTAACTCTGTGTCACCAAAGACTTCAAGTTTCTTAATTTTCATCCTTCTAGCAGCTTCTAATCCTATCACTAAAGCTTCATACTCGCATACATTGTTTGTACAATCCACATTCCACTGAAGCCTATATGAAAAAGGAATAACAAATTGGTCACCGAGAGCTACAAGAAGTGCTCCTACCTCGGCTCCAAGGAAAGATGAAGCACTATCAAAATACATTTTCCATACACCAGTGCTATATACATTTTTCTCTATTTCTTTTTTTTCAATTTTTTCTTCTATACATTTATCATCTACATCTACTTCAAAATCGTCATATATAGATAATATACAATTTCCTAAATATTGGTTGGAAATATAAACTAGATGATTGTTGGGGTTGTTTGGGTCACCTAAAGTAAATGCTAACTTATCTCTCTGTAAAGACGAGTGTATTGGCCTCCGAAAACTGGAATTGTAGCATATGTCATATCTAGTTGGAGAGATCCTCCAAGCTTGGCACCCCATGATCTAGATAATATCATACCATACTTTGGGGGAATGTTAGTGACTACTACATCCATAAGAATACTTTTAGCAGGTATTTGAGCCAAACCTACCACTAGGTATTTAATCATACCTATGCATTTTACTTTCCTTGAATCAAAAGAATATAAGTCACCATAGGGCCTTGTGATTTCAAGACCAAGTTTTTCCATAATTGCCTTTGGCATAACATTGTGGGAAGCTCCGGAATCCAACATACAGTTTTGGAGAAGGTGGTCAAACAGGGTTAACGTAATATAAAAAGGATCCACGGTGTCTCTTGCACCTTCGAAGTGTGGACCAAAGACTATGTTAGGTTTTTCATCCTCTAAGTTGATGACGTCGGCCTGGCTTTCATCTTCGGAAAAATTAATCATTTTGGCGATTTGTTTTCTGTATATAGGATTTTTAGCTAGCTCAACAAGGGGAATAAGAATTTTGGTTTTATTTATTTCGTTTTCCAAATTGAAGTTTCCTAGGGCCTTGTCATTTTCGATGTTCAGGGCTTCCATACCTTTCTTTTCAGTTTTTCGTTGAGATGTGACCTTGTTTTCATTTATAGGAACTTGTGTCTTCACAGGGAGTGTTCATACTGGTTCTGATTGTACAGGTTGCGTATGAGCTGTGTTTCTTTTCACAGACTGTTTATCTGCAACTTTTGGAGTTACCTCATCGATTTCACTTCTTGGCAAACTCTTTTTTGTCGGAACATTTGGGAGATTTTTATTTCTTGGTCTCAAATTATATTTTCCCTGTAATTCAACAATAATATCATTTGTAATATTTTTATATGTGAAATCATCAGTCATATTATTGCTAACATGTTCTTCCGATGTACTTTCTTTACTTAAAGATTCTTCGTAATCCTGTCTTGATAAATAAGGGGATTTATTATCATCGCCAAGGTTACTAATATCTTCATCGATTTCTTCAAAATCTCCTAAATCTTCCTCTTCAATGTAGTTTTCACTTTTAAAGGGTGTTGGAATTTTTTGATCTTCATTTTTAATTGTTTTCTGTGGTCCCTGAGGTTCAGGATTTCTTTGAAAATCTTTTCTGGAGAAACAATCTCTTTTCAATTTCTCTAGTTCCATTTTCGAGATCTTGTTTGAAAGTTATTGAATGAACCTAGCCATCTCTTCTATTCTATCTCCCAAGGATTTTCTTGATCCTGAAGATCCACCTTGCTCTTTAGATTTCTTATTTTCTTTGTTTCCAGTTTCAGTCTTTGCTTAAAGTTTCCCTAATTCCATCATGTTTGATTCAATCTCAAGCGCATCATCCTGCATTTTTGTGAGATCTATTGATCTCCTTTCTCTCAATAATAAGGCAAAGTCGAGATCAAAAGCGCTAGCAAAAGTCACTTTTGCTGTAGGTTGTGAAGGTTTAACCTCAACTGGAATTTTATTATACAACTTATTGAACCTCTGTGTGAATTATAGAACTGAAATAGAGTTTTTCTTTCTAAGGGATCTGAATTCAGTTAAGTAGTAGAGGTGATCCTTCCTCTCTCCCCATTGTCTAATAAATGCACTTTCAAGTTCTTCATAAGATCTTAAAGATCTAGCTGCTAAGGATCAGAACCAGGTCCTCACCTGTCCCTCAAAAGTTTGAACGAGGAGTCTAGAATAAACATCTTCATGTTCTATTCTGAGTATGTCAACAAATTGATCAAAAAAGTTTATATGTTCTTGGGCAGTCAGATCACCTTCCCCTGTAAACTTTGGAAGGATTTTCATATAATTCTCGGGGAGATCATGAAGAGGAACATGAATAACAAGGGGAGCATATCTAGCAGCTACTTTAGCAAAAATCCTAGGAAGCAGTACTTGACCACCTCCGGGGGCACCACCTCCAGCTCCAACACCTCCTTGTGTAGCCATGGTTAGATTTGAGACTGAAGTTTGGAAAGAGTGAGGAGAAGATTCTCGGAAATCTGGAGAAGAAACTTTAGGAAAAGAGAAAGTATCAAATGAGGGGGAAAGTGAAAGTGATCTTTCTAGAGTTTTCGATGTTTTTGATTGCATAAAGTCAGGTTGACCTATAGTATATGTGGATAAAAAGACTTGTTTAAGTGATTTTCGTGATTTTAAATTTTTTTCCGGATCGGAGACTGGCGAGGTATGCTTGCTATCTGGGTTTTTTCTAGTGTTCTTATGGCTAATAGCTAGTTTAGTTATTGTGGAGTCTCCAAGTGAAAAATATTTAGCCTTAGAAGGTTTTTTGTCCTTGTTCACTATCAAAAACAGAAAATGTCAATGTCGTTCTTCCCAGGGAAAAAAATTGTTTCTTCGTTCCCCGACAACGGTGCCAAAAATATGTTGTTCCTAAGTTTATACCTTAAGGCTATAAAGTATACCATCAAGGCATCCATAAATGATTTAAAGGAATAATTTGGGAATAAGAAATCAAAGGAAGATTAAAGCATAATCAGTTTCTCAACTGTCTCTGTCTTGCTTCCTGTTGTTCTTGGATGCTAATGTCTCTCTCAATAGCAGCCCATGAATGTTCTAACTCAACCCGGTTAGTTGTTGTTTGTAAAATGGTATTAAATAAATTCAAGGCAATACTGGTTTGATCCTGAAGGCCTGGTTCAACGTTGGGTTGTCTGCTACTTGGGACAGTCATGGATGATAAAAATTTATTTATTTGTAAAAGGATTTTAATCAATTTGTTACTTCAAATTTTCCAGAGATGAGAACAAGAAAAACAATTTTAAAATTCAAAACAGTAATGTAAATACATTCGAGGCCGTTTCTTGGATTTGTAACACTTTTGAGAATTGTAAAATAACAAATAAACACTACAAAAAAATATGAGGCTTTAATATAGAAAGAATCTCATATTTCAATAAAAAATGATGAAAGAAAACGAGGTTTCTAACGAAAGTTAAGTATTAAGTTACAAAAGATTTATAGGTCTTAAAATTACTAATAGAAATTTTAGAGGAAAAACCGTAAATCATTTGACATCCAAACCAATCTGAAATATAAATCAATGATGTGTATAACTTCAAATTGATTACTCGTTAGAAAAACATTGAAATAAAAATTCAATATAGTATAATAAATAGGGTTGAAGAACACATAGCTACAAATTTGCAGGATTCAGAATCTCGTTTGTGATCTATATTCTGATGTGTTTGAAAAATGTTATTACAAAATGACTCTCTCCAAAATTACGAAGTCTTTTCTCAATATTTAGAAACTATATTTATACATTTTCATCAAAATTTCTCGTTGGTGACTAACCAACTTCCTAATATTACGGTTACATAAAAATAATGTCAACCGTTTACAATTTCTTTCTAATCTTAAATGATATTTTTTTTTTTTAAAGATTTTAAGCTTGCGTTGACTAACTTCCTTTCTCCACTTCAATACACTGAACACATTTCCCCAAAAACTTCACAAAAGTCCTGGGAGCATCTGGTAACTCATTTGATTCAAATAAGAAAAATATTTTCTGCAATTCGGGAAAACAGTTTTCTATCATCGTTTCTGTGAATTTAATAGTTTTCAACTTTAGATTTGACATCACCATCCATTTGTTGATATTTGTAATATTGATCAATTTAATTTTTGAAATATCTTCTTTCATTTCTTCCAGCTCTTCTCTAAACCTTAGTTGATGCTTGGCAATATTGATTTCGCCTAATAATCCGGAACAATCATCTATTCCGATATTCAATGAAGCTTTTTCTAATAGATCGAAGATTCCATGGAAATCATCGTTGACTTCTCTTTTTATTCATTTATATTCAGCCAACTTTTCTTCCCACACTTTTATTATTATGTCCCCTTTAACCTGTTCAGAAATAGATAATTTCTGAATCTTTCCAACCTCTTCTTTTGATGAGAAGGTCACTGCCTTCTGAAAAGTTGTTCTAGCTGCTTTCGCCTCCCTTTCCTTCCGGAACACATTCTCCAAAGACTTATTTGTTTCTTGAAAATATTTCTGGACTACTTCCAGATTCAAGAACACTTTTTTTTGTTCCTCCTCTATTCTTACATATATCTCCAATGCTTGTGTCCTGATATTTTCAAGTTCTATCACCTGATTAGTAATAGAAATAATTTTATCTTGTAAATGTTTGTTTTCTTCTTCCATCTTTCGAACCTGTTCCTGTGTGACCTGTATTATGAGTTTTGCCTCCTCCAAGTCTTTATTCTTTTTCTGTACTTCTTGCATATCCTTTAGTCTAGCTTGTTATAGACCCTTATGTATTCCCCAACTAATATTTCTTTCATTTTCTTTTAGTTTGTCTTGCAACTGAATTATTGTTTGGTCCTTTTGTTCAAGCATAGTTGTTAAATTGCCAACATAATACATGTTTGTTGATGCTATAGCATCCATTGTACTTGCTAATTCTATAGAAAATTCTCCATCCTTCAGTTTCTTTCCATCTATAGTAACCCTATTCTTTTTAATCGTCCCTTCTCCTCTTGGATGAATTTCCTGTTTTAATACTGCTCTTTGCTTTTTACTGAAAAAGTAATCTGATGAGGGGATTTCATCTCTCGAAATAGGCTCTAGATCACTGACATATAAAAATCCTTCATGGGGGGTTCCAAAAGTCGACTGTAATGGATTTAAAGAGGTGATAGGACTACCAAGTTCTGTTGAATCCTATCTTTTCTGGAACATTCTTCATGATTTCTGGAATTGTTTCTGTCTCTTTTCCCTTCTCCATTCCCATTTCTTTTGTTTGAGAACCCTCTGTATCTTGGGAAGGTATCTTGGTATTTTTCAACTTACCTTTGTTATTTTCTTTATCCTGTATATTAGTTTCAAACCCTGGAGGAGATTCTTATTGTTCTGGCGATGGGGTCGAAATTTCACCTTGTAAAATCTTAGGTAGGCAGCTTCGCCTATGGATTTGAAAATATGTGAATCCAGTCTGTGAGTTAGGTGGAAAGGCCTGGAATCTATTCAACACTTCTTCATAAGACTTAACATCTTTAAATATATCATCATAAATAGATACTTCATGTTCATATGCCTTTAGATTACAATGCATGTAATGCCTACTTATTACTTGGTAGGGGTCATATTTTCTGTGCTCAATATTTACTAATTTCACTTCTTCTAGTGACTCAGGATCTACCTTAGAATGGCCTAAATTTGATAAAGAAAATTTCCCAACATGAACAGGGAAAGATGGCCATGATTTTTTCTTAAGTGCTTTTAATTCCAATCCAACACCGCCCTTGGCTATCTGATGAGCTACTTCTCTGCATACGAATTTGTCTGGTAGGAATTTAGGGAGTGCATGAGGGGGAATGGAACAACCATAAACCCTAATGTAGGAAAAGTTTTCCTCAATGAACCAGTTGAAAACTGCTTTAAGACTTTCTATGATTGTATCTGATATGCGAGGGGGTTCGCATCCAAAAAACATTTTGTGCATGGGAATAATAATAAAATGACAATCCGCGTAAAATGCACCTTTATCATTTTCTTCCCAAAGGGCCGAGTGGTATTTATGAATGGTTTCTGTACAAGAAATACTCCAACTCCAATTCATTAATGGAAAGGGAGTCATAAAATAGATTGCATCCATTATGTATGAAGACATATAAAAATCCGCTAGTTGTCCCTTTGACTTGGCTGCTTTGTAGTTTAAAATTTCTTGTGTTAAGTTATCCAAAAAAATCTTATGCCAGTTAAAACCATTTCCTTCTGAAGCTTCCTCTAAAAAAGGTACCCAATATGCATGAAAATGACAGGGATCTTTTCTCCTGAAAAGTCTACATAACATAATGGCTATATAAACCATATATTCATTTAAGGAGGCTGTAGAATAAATCCCATGAGCATCAGTCCTAAACTTTTCTTCAGACCTCACCCATCCTATAATCATATTGGGATATGTCTGGTCTGCCTCAATACATTCTTTTCTCTGAAACTCAGCTAAAAATTCAGCATTAAAAGTATGTTTATGATTCGACGAGAGTTTATACATTACTTGAATGTGCTCTAGTCTGAATGAGCCGACGATAGCTCCTTGCTCGTTTAGAATTCTCCTTGTTGGGATATCTACCTTATCCATAGCCTAGCTGATCATATCAGTGTATTTCACTAGCCTCGGACGCACAACGATCTCATGAAGCTCAGACTAGGCTATGTCCCGGAAATGATTTTCAGAGTCAGGATGAGCATTCTCTAATTCATATTCCAACAAATCTGATATTTGAGTCCAATATTTAATAGAATCTATAGCATGTGGAGTGGTATCAGAGATAATATCTCCTTCCTGTGCGTCTTCATTCTTCTTCGGTGACTTTTTGGGTGCCATGACTTCTGTGTTCAATTTGAAACCTGTAACAAAAAATGGATGAATGAGCTCAGCTTAGAACGACAACAGAGACATTCGAATGTTTATTTTGAATATATTTAAAAAATGACACGATTTGCACAACTGTCACAAAATTAAATCTCTTAATGCAGAAGATATTTTACCGAGATACACTTTTAATGTCCGTATTTAAGTACCTTCAGGTTTTGAAGAAAACGAGAAGCCTACTTAATAGGTAAGCGAAACATAAATGAACACCTAAGAATGATTACCATTAATCTTGTTTTTAAGAAAAAGGTTAATTAATGTTAATCATAATTTAAAGCTGAAAACTTCATTTTTCGGGGTTTCAGAAATCGTGATGTCGAGAGGTATGTAGTCGATGAAAAAACGATTTGCAAAAATACGAAATCGCGAAATCACGATGCTTTAATTATGATTTAAATTCTTTTAGCACGTTAATTCATTGAGATTAGATTTTTTTTGGGGATTTTGGAAATAAGAATTTTGGGAAACATGATGACAGGAGACGTGTGTTATTAATGGAATCCGATCTCCGAAATCACGAAATCGTGATGGCTTGATTCTTTTTTCAAAACAAAACTTAACTTATCTCAAATAACTAAATAATTACGATTAAGGCCAAAACAGAAGTAGTTTAATTTAATGTGACTTATGGATCGGGATTTCGGAAATCAGGATTTCTGGAAACATGATGATAGGAGATGTTCTCTCACAGAACTGTGAATCCCGAAATCGTGACATAATTATTTTCACCTTTAACCTTTCTTAGAAGAGGCTAAATTAATTTGTTTTTAAATTAAGATTCCAACATTTTGGGAAATCGGGGATCGGGGTTTCGTGATTCGATTTGCATCAAAAATTTGTTTGCAGGAAACCACGAATCTCAAAAATTCTTAAAGTTTAATTTAAAAGTCGTAAATTTTACAATTTCAACCTGTTTTAAATAATTTTTCAAAAGAGCGTCTGAAAATTTATATTTTTTGTAAACTTTTTTCCATTCGTTATCCAAAAAAAACAATTGATAAAAAGGTATCGTGAATTTAGAAATGACGAAATTCTTATTTTAAGAAAGTTGAAACCCAAAAAACACAAAAAATAAAAATCTAGGCCTTAAGGATAAAAATTTTAAGATCTATTTCAATAGGACCCTTCATCATAAAAGAGGTATTGAAAAAGGGTGCTTATCGTTTGGTTGATTTTGAAGGGAATGCTTTGGCGGAGCCTAGAAACGGGCTCTACATCAAGAAGTATTATTCATAGACAAGTCACTGTGGGTAACTTTTTGTAACATATGTATAGTCTTTGTACTATTACTTTTTAGTTTCTTTTAAGTGTTATGGACTTGTCATTGATGTTATCTTTCATCAATATGACAGATGTCAAGTGATTCTAAGGTGTTCGTTGGGTATGCAAACGGTGCTAGTCAGCACACGCGGAGGCTTGCCTCCGCATATTGGGTAATCTTTACACCTCAGGGCCAATTGTTATCTTCCATAGGTATATTCTTAGGTGACACCACAAATAATGTTGTCGAGTACAGTGAAGTTATTGAGTTTATTCATGATGCCTTGTCATTGGGTATCTCTCATCTCTGGGTCTATCTCGATGCTCAACTGGTTTTTTCACAGCTAAACAGAGTATACTGGGTTCATGATCCAACTTTACACCGACAATTCCTTAGGGTACATCTCTTAGAACATAACTTTGATTATATTACATATTTTCATGTTCCTAGGAGATTAAACCAAATTTTAGATTGGAATCTTTCACACATATGAAAGAACATTGACATAAGAATGTAAATATATTTTTTCACACATGATCCATAAGACACAAAAGATAAAAAAAAAACCATATATGACATCATAAAACAACCAAAGTACATAGATGGACGCAAGCGCCTAAAAAATGGGACTAATAACAAGTCACAGGGTTTATGCCCTCAAAACATATATACAAGTAAGTGCTCATGGCATGTAAAAAGTCTAAATAGGTTCAGGGCCTATGGGCCCTTTTATAATAGTCCACAGCATGGGCTAAACGCCTAAACAATCGGACCCACGTCCGAGGTGCCCCCACTACATGAGGCTGCAGGGATGGTGGCAGGTCCTCTATCTTTGCCATCGGGACTATGCGAGTGAGTGCAGTGAAGTTCCGCTCAACTCGTCTAAGGACTCTCTCAGCCTCCCCGGCTGGGAGGTTCCTTGCTACTGTTTCTCCTCCGGCGACGACAACTGCGGCTTCTGGCCGAGGACGATGCCTATTCCATGCATAATCGGTAGGTCACACGGGTCCCACATCTGCATGAAACAAATGTTTACCCGTCAAATACTCTGGCATACAAAAAAAAATGATATATATCACAAAAATGACATAAAAATTACATATGCAAACAAAAAAAATACAAAGGTGGAGACTTACCAATCTCCCCTCTCTCCTCACCAAGAGGTACGGGTATCTCAGGATCTCTAGAAAAATCTATCCCTTCATATGGGTAGTCCTCAATCACAGGGATCTGCCATGATAGCCACCCAAATAATTCATCATCGAAGGACCCATTGGTCCTTCCACCACCCTGTTGTGGTAGTAATACTGCTCATCTACACACTGCAGGAAATGAGGCCTGATGTCCTCGTACTACTTCCCGAGGGCTAAAGCTCAGAACTCTCTCAAAGAAAAATGAACACAAGATCGTCCCGAACCCGAAATTCCTTTGTGTCTGCTGTTGGCAATCTGTTAATTGCCTCTTCATGCACTCTAGTAATGTGGTACTCCAGTCAAAAATATGTGCATTCAAGCACTGGATCGCATAGTTCATCTCTACGCGAGAAGCCTGATGCAAGGCTGCAGAACTGGTAATTCTCCCAATCAGTAATAATATCGCCTACAACGATAGGTTAGTGATCTTACTGATAGGTACCTGGGAGCTCGCACGATTAGTCCCAGCCTCACAATACTCGGCTATCAGTTCTGATATCTTACTCGGTCCCACAGGAAACGTCTTGAAGTTGAATGGTTCCCCTCTCCTTAAGAGGCCATTGAAAAAATAGATATCCTCGGTGGTGGGCACTAGTGATTGCCCCTCTAACATAAAGGCCTCTGCATCAGGGTGCCAGTAGTCGATCAAGGAATTCAATAGCTTTGGTTGTGTGTGCATAAATGGACACAGAAAGAACTTCAGTAAACCGCATTGCATCAGCATGGCCATGACATTCAAATCTCCCACAACCAAATCACTGATTGCTTCATGCTCCCTTTCCCTCCACTGGACATACATCATGCCAACACAACAAGGTTCAGTTGGGTCAACACTTGCCTTTTAATTTTTTTTTCTAAAAAGGGGGGGGGGGGTCCACGCGAGCTGTAGAGGCGACAATCGCGTGTACACGCGGGCAACCTTTACTCTACCCAAGTGTACACACAGCCTGTCCAGAGACAGCCCGCGTGTACCTAGGGCCAACTTTTTTAAGATCGACACCCACCCACAAAATGAACATAAAGACAAAATTGAATAATTGAATATCTAGATAAGGGATTTTGTACTTACTTGGTCCAAGCGAAAGTTCGTTTCGTCCACTGTAGCTCCTGGAATCACCGTTTTTAGCAAAGGGGGTCTTTTGGCTCTAGAGTTAATTTCCAAATCAGCAATGGTGATAATGAGTTGCTAGCTTCTATTTATATACTTTTTGGCCTCTTTTTGTCACTTTTTTGGCCTCCCTTATCAGTTTTTTTACACAAAAAACCATTTAGAGTGATTCAGGAGTTATATGGGGGGGATTTGATTGGGTATTGGGACACTTTTTTGAGTTTTGAGAAAATTTTGATGGTCCATAAATCTTTTTCCAAGAATCAACTTGAGCCTATAGGTTAGGTTATTATCTCAACTTTTGCGTCTCGTTGTCTTTTTCCTCTACTATAGGATCGATCCCATCAGGTTTTGACACAAAACCATCATATCTACTATAGAAGTGTTGCAACTTGGCGGTAGATCTTACCAGAACATGGATTCCCTAGGTAGGTCTTGGTTGCATTATGGTGTCCATGCCGTCTCTAAAACACTGTAGGCTCGGGAGTCCTTATAGTCTTTCCTGAATATGAGTTTGAGCCTCATTTGCATGATTCTTCTTCGCTCTTTGTCTCACCCTCAGGACTCCCAAAAATAAATGGGTCTCCTTTTAAGCCCTTTTCAGACCCTCTAAAAATGAAAAGATTGTTGAGCGATCTTGTGGCCTTTCATGCTCGTTAAACTGAAATTTGAAGTCACGTCTGTCCAGCGGTAGTTTACCCCTTTTCGGCCTGGAAGGTCAACTGTACGAACAAAGGTATACTCTATCGAATTTCTGTTCTTTAGAAGAGTACTTTCAGGTATAATTTTATCCCTTTTTCGGGCCTGAGGGACTAAACTTACGAAAAAGAAACCCCCACGGAGTCCATAGTTAAGCTCTTTTCAGACTCCCTAAAATTGAAAAGATCATCGAGTGACCTTATTCTTTCACACTCGTTAAATTGGTCCAGAAGAATATTCCTGATGGAGTCCATAATTAATATTTTTTCAGACTCCTTAAAAGTGAAAAAATAGTCAAGTGATCTTGTCCTTGTCACACTTGTTAAAATGGTTTTGAATCGACGTCTCATCGGTGCTAGTTTATCCCTTTTTCGAACTGACTAGACTATCTTCGAAAAAGGTACCCCAATGGAGTCTCCTTTTATGTTTTTTCAGACTCTCTAAATATGAAAAACCATCGATCTTACCTTCTTTGGGCTCGTTAAACTTACATCGAAGGATGTTACCACTGTGTGTTTTATCAACCGCATTTGCATACCTTATCCACCAGCCTTGTGACAGTTTGCTTCTGCGTCTTAACACCTTTGGTTGTTGGAGGATTTTTCATGAGTATCATTTTACCAGAACACCATTCTTGTCCTTGTGCCTTGATCTTGTATGTTTTCAATACTCGTTCCTCCATTGTAACGTAATATTCCTTTATTCCTTTTCCAAAATTATCAAAAAGAACAAAAAAAAAAAAAAATCAAATATACCCCAAAAAGAGGATGGGAAAAGTATTTTATTTATTGGTAGCATAATGAGTCACCCTTGGATAAAGCACATCTATTCGTTTGATCATCAGACTATGGGATGTAGTACGACCTTAGGAATCTTTTCTCGCTATATAGATTTGTGTCCTCCATCGTTTGGTTATTCTTCCGAACATATGGAGAGTTTGCGTTGCCTCCTGCTTTGTAGACTTATGATTAACATACATGTTGTCTAAGTATCATTATTTGTTGTGATACTATCCAAGGGAAGTTTGTCACCAAGCCTGAGTCGGCCCCTCTACATTATGTCTCTTGTCCTCATGCCCGACCATCCTTAACACCCAATCAAGTCCTTGTTCGAAATCATTGAAGCCTTCAGTCTGATCATCAATATTATCACGTCAATGACCGACGAGCCATTGAAGACCTCTTGGTAGTGCAGTCGTACACTCATATTACACTCCTACCTGAGTTTTGAAGATTTTGAAGTTGTTTCTCGAGCTCTGAAGATCTCATCTCTAGCCATCAGGCCGAATCAGCTTCTGGAAGATGGATACTCTATATGTATATCTTTCTGATTTTGAGATGTAGCTCTGCTGTGTATTGTTTGTGGCTATTCTTTATAGTTATTTGACATGGATCTATAGTGTATTTGATTGGTAGCCATGGTTCTATTTTATCTTGAGCATGGGTATGCCCGCCTCAGTGAGACATTTTTTATTTTGTAGATGACACCTCTTGGTTCCTGATCCTTGGGCTCAATCGTTCGGCACATCAGTGAAGATTGGTAATGTATTTCGGCCATCAGATGCTCTTCTGACTTCACACATTAGGGGGCATCTGTTATAACCCTAAATTACACCACACATGCTTACTTGGCATCAGGCCAACTCATATCCCTTATTTGCCAAAACTCTGCTGAACAACTCTTTGAAAATCCTCTTATGTAAAGGCCCACGCACCCTAACCTATTCTGCACGCGTGTACACGTTGGCTGACTCACAACAGCCCACGTGTACCTACAAAATCATGAAAAAAGGAAAGTTTCCGACGAAACAAAAATCTATGGGTGAGTTAACTAAAACTCCTAGCCATGCATGGCCGAGGGTTCGTCCAAAAACCTGGCTCCTTCTAGCCTATAAAAGAACAGGTAGGGGTACCATTTGGAGGAGGAAAAAATATAGCAAAGAAACTTTGCCCATTTACGTATTCCATTGTCCCAACCCTTTAGCCTTTCCTAATGCCAAAGGAGATTTAAAGGAAAGCAATTGAAGGACATAAGAAGAGGATCCCAGGATCAGGTTCAAGGAGCAGTGGCCGGTCTCAAATTTTGTAATTTGACTCATTTTAAGTAATAAAGAGAATTCTTTTCTTGTCCCAATTCATGAACTTTCTATGGTTTGATTAGTTTATGTTTGATTTCTAACCCGTTAGTATAGAAGTAGCATGCATGCATAGTTGTTGTTTGTCTTGAGTGCAGGTTATCTTTGGAAGGAGTATTGCGAACAAGTAATCAAGCACAATGAAGGATCGACATCAAACGATGGTAACAATGTAGGTGGATATTTCCATGCATTTACTGAGAAAAGGGGATTTAAATCTAGGGATGTAGGTAGAAAGTAATTTCTATTCGGTCAAATCTGCATGCAAAGTCTGAACTCTATTTGCTAGTCCGTAGGGTGTTTTTCCCAACAACAATTGGTTATTAGTTAAATTGTTATGGAAGTCTTGAAAGACACATTTTCTCTCGTCGAGTCTCTGTTTGGTCCTTCTATGATAAATTTTTTTGAACAAATAAGAATGAAAACGAGCTATTGCATACATGTGAGGACTGTCTTCCTATTCGTTATGGTTTATGTTAGGTAGATAGAGAGGTAGTGGGGGGGGGCCAGAGGGCCCATAGTGATAATAGTGGAGGCCATTCAATGTAAGGTGGACTAGGCCCACTATATTATTAAATAAGGCCCACTATGGTAGTTAGATCTAATAAATGAGTATTTAGATATAATAAATGTAAGAGGACTTCTTAGAAGGTTCTACTTCTAGAAGATTATGCCTCTAGAATGTTCTTAGGTGATGGTAGAACTATATAAAGGGGTTCAAGAAATGTAATGGGACATGAAGAAAAATATTGTATTTGGAGTTGAAGCTCATTAGGAGGAAGCCCCCTTGAAGAGGAAAGTGAACATGAGAGGATCGCTTCCATAATAGGATCCATTGTATGGTGTTGCCATACCTCAAGGGTTTGATATAATAAAGTGTGGTTTTCTAAATTTTTTCATACATCATTTGTGGTGATTGTATTCATATATCTTTATATCTATTGTGATATTTTGTATTCAGGTCTTTGGAACTTAACAATTGGTATCATATCACTTTCCTTGGCCAAAGAAGGGAATAATTTTTTTCTCTTTTGCAGAATTTTTCTAGGGAAGAAAAAGAGGGAGAAACACTTTAGGTTCATATATGAAGCTTTATGAGCTTAATTTGGAAAAAAATTTTTGGTATTTTAATTTCTCTTGGAAAAATACCCAATTTCAAAAAAAAAATCAGTTGAAACAGAGTCTGGGATGTAAAGTTATGAGCATTTTAAATTCAACAGGTTTTCAAGGTTTTTCCGGAAAAAACCACGATTTTCAGTAGTGATTTATTTTTAAACCCTTGTTCTATTTTTTTAATTTTTTTTCGTGACGATGATGAGACTACAAATTTCATAATTTTTCATAGGGTGCTCATATTTCTACGAGATCAATTCCATTGGATAAATCATTTCAAGAGTTTTCTTTTGGTATATTATATATGGTGTTTCCAATGGATATGCACTCTCAACTCAGGGAAATTCTACACATGATTGAAGCATTCAAAGGTGATATACAAGACCACAAATATCGTTATCACAATATTCAATGATTATTGCTTCTCCTTCAAGAGAGGATGATTGTCTGCCATAAGATATCTCTCTTGAAGGAGAAGCAATAATCATTGAATATTGTGATAACGATATTTGTGGTCTTGTATATCACCTTTGAATGCTTCAATCATGTGTAGAAGTGGTTGTCATCCCATGAATGAGATGTCTGCCATAAAATATCCATATGAAGTCTTCCCACATTTTTGAAAAGTCACCTGTGTACATTTTAATTGGGTCCGATTGTTGATTGGAAAACAATGGATGTTGATTGTTTTTCGTGGTGCATTATGGATTATCAGGGATATATGTTGAGAATATTGTTTTACATGTTTTGATTATTTAAAAAAAAAATAAGAAGGGATCAACGTTTTAATAAACACTACTGTTGAATGCAATTTTTTTATTATAAGTTATGATTGCACAAACTGTTATAAATTATGGAATTCTGGGAAATTTAATTATTGAAACAACAAGCAGTTTTGTATACAATTGAGGAACAATGAATGTTGGTTCATTTTGGATTGATTTTGAACAGAGTTATGATTGTTGATTTATTTAATTTGTTTTATGAACAATATCCATCAAATTCCCTATCATTTTCTCACTTTTTCGCTCAATACAAATCCCCTCACAATCCCAGTTTCATTTTGCACACCATGTTCTTAAAATTAAATTAAAACTATGTATTACGGTGATTAAGAAATAACACAGAGATGGATCACGACTGATATGATTTGGTTTATGGTTGTGTTGAGGGGTCCTAAATCCATTTAACTCAACAAAAGGAACCAAACCTGCCACCGAGGCCCAATTAGACTCTACAATGTTTAATAGTGGAATGGTTCTCTAGATCTTACGATCCGATCAAATAATCGATGGGATTTACGTTTTCTAGTGAAATTTTCTCCTTCAGTTCAGACGTTCTCTTTTTGTATTTTCTCTTATAGGTGGGACTGATGCAAGATGAGAGTCGGTATAAACCAACTGGGTAACAAGGTGGGAAAACTTAACTACTAGAGAAGGCTAAGCTTGGGATAACCCTTTCACTTTAGCATACAGGCAACATTTTCTCTACCACAGGCCTAGTAATAATACATGAACCTGATGGTGTTCAAATTATTGATTGAGACCCAATTTATCAGAAGAAACATGCATACGATAAACGATGGCAAGAAAAATAGTTTCCTTAACTCTAATCATCGATCAAATATTAACACACCGATTTACTTTCATCATTAAAGATAAGAACTATAAAACATTGAATTAGATAACTTATCAACATATTTAAAAGTTCTTACTCATTACAACACACATTAATGAGATGACAAAAGAAATAATTCTTCTCCACATCTAATCATACATACTTTTGATGAAAGAAAAAACTTGTATTTGGTCCTAAACATGACTTCTCAATTAAGGAAACTCCGAAATAGTTCTTTACAAATCCAAAAAATGAGGGTCTTTGAAACAACCATCGACCTCTTGATAACAGGTCGATCCTCCTATTTATAACATACTATTAACTAAAAATAACTATCAAAGTGTAGCTAAGTAAAAACAAAATTCCACATGGCATGTTGGCACAGGGGCAGACCCAGGGTTCAACGCTACAACAACACACCAAAAAAACCCTAACTACCGACCCTTTCGGCAACACCTGCAAAGCAGATGGAGTCTCACCCGAGGTAGAGGTAGGGGTGGTTGCAGGACTAAGGTGTCTACAACCTTAGTTGGGACATCGATATGTGATTGTAATACTTAACAAAGCACTTAACACCGATAGTTCATCAATATTTGACCACTATCTACTCCGCAGATAAAATAAAGTATTTCACCTTTCATCCATATCTGATGTATCTACGAACTTATCATAGAGAGGTAGATTAGATTTAGTAGATTCAAGCACTAAGCACATTCACATAGTTTAGATATAACACCCATATACATCGTTAGCACAAAGCATAAACACATATATCTATCTATATCAAATCACTTAGCAAGTAAAGATATAAACACATCAACACATCACACAAAGCATAGAAACACAACATGTACATGGTTCACCCCCACCCTGGCACTACGCCCACCAACTCTTTTTCTCTATTATTTTTGGTCAAGCTTCTTACAGGCACATAGCATCAAAATCCTACTCCGCAGAAGATAGGAGATTTGCACGCACTCCACCATATCCTCCTTCTTTGATTTAGGGTACAACATCAAGCCTTCTTATAATTACTTGCACGTAGCTCTACAAGTCTCACACAATATGCATAAATCATATACAATCCATACTTATCACTTAGCCCAATATCACACACACACACACACACACACACACACACACACACACACACACACACACACACATGCTTCTTCTTACATTGCCTAGACATTTATTTATACATTACAAAATAGGCCTAAACATGGGTAAACCCATGGGTCGACATACCGATACCTGTTACATAATCCCAAATCCCAAAAAGGACCCAAAAAGGGCCCGAGATCCCATGATATCTGCTTCATCTTGCGTTCTGACTTCGGTAGGCTGTCGAAGTCCCAAAATAGGTCAACTTGACCAAGGATCTCCCAAAACTTGGTCAAGGGCCAACATACCCCCAAGAATCACCTGTGACTCATCCCAAGTCACTCTAGTCTGGGTAGTTCTTCTTCAAAATCCTAGAGTGTGGCTCGATCTGCTTCAACTTGTTGCTATTCCAGAACCTCCTATTCAATGAACTCTTGGATGACTGCGTCGGTCCCTCCAGGCACTATTCAACTGCAATGACAACCTGCTTGAGTTCTGCTCCTCGACCTTCGACCATTGTGAACAATTGGTAAGCCTTATCTTGTATAGTTTGAAGCCTCTGAGTTACTTCCATAATTCTTCTTTGGATAGTGTGTATCTATTGTTGGGCGGTGCATTTCTCTTGGGATTGCTTCATTCTTTCCACAACTGACATGGGCTTCAACTATGCCTGTATTGTCTTTGCTTATTTCTTTGATTGCTGGAGCTGTAACTCCAGTGCATGAAATTGTGGGTTCTCAGTGAGTTTCTCATACGTCTGGGCACTACTATTACTCAATTGCTTTCATTCCATGGAAAGGTACTTTATCCTTTCAATTGTGCTCCAGGTGGTTGCTTCTCTTTGATCCCTTACATCCTACAGAGTCTCGGGCATTGTGCGAAGCTCTAAGTCTACTATGCATTGTTGTAGTTGCTAGCTAGCTTCTGCGATATGCTCTACTTGCTACATGACTCGGTCTTCTGCCTTTATTTCTAATACTATCACAGAGAACATTTCTCTATTGATCGCTTCTTCCACTTCGAGTTGCTCCGTGAGAAACTGTTCTTTTCCTTGCTGCATTTGTTCTTTTTCTTCATCGAACTTCGCTTGGAGAGCAATCTTTTCCTGTTCGAAAGCGTTGCATTTTTCTACGAGTATGCCTTGCACTTGCTTCAAGACCTAGTTGGCTTGTTCTATTTCTTCTTGTGCTCGACGAAGGAAAGCTTCAACTATATCAGCTAATCAGTGGAGTTGGGTTGGCTCATCTCCCAACTCTGGTTCTCTCAATGGCAAGGGAATAGTGGAGACTGCATGGCTGGACTGAAGGGCCTATTGTACCCCTCAGAGTTCAAATCCAATTCTATCATAGATTTATTCCTTCTTGGATTCTTGTTTCTCTGTTATTTCCAGTGAAGCGACATTCAGGGCTGCTATGATGAAGTCAAAATCATCGGAGGTGAGGACAGTCTAAATATTGGTCATGGTGGCTTTTGATTTCTTCCAGGAAGAAGGTTTCAGGGGGGGAACCTTCCTCTTATTCAAGGGGTAAACCTCATCTGTGGGAGGTGTTGTTTCTCCTAGCTTCTTTTCAGCTTCTACTTCGTCATCACCCCCTCAGTCAGGTGACACTGAAGCAATCTTTCCTGAGGTGTTGCTTAAATTTTGGACCTCCTCAGTCTTCTTGGGTGTATTATGTTCTTTATGAGTGTCCTCTGGGTTTTCAATATCATATATCTCTGTAGGGTTAGTGGGGATAAGGAGGTTAGTGAACCATTCCTTAGTGATCTCCTCAAGGTCTTCTTCTGTAAGTTTATAATATGACTGGAGTTTCTCTTCATGTTCATCTTCTCGCATTGTAATGTATATGAAGTGTCGCTCTGCGCTAAACTTCATCAGGGGTCGAAACCTCTGTAAGGTGTTTGGAGTCATGTGAGGCATAGATTCAATGGCTCTCTTTAGCTGGAGGTAATATGTATGAAACACAACATTTGATTACCACTGTTTGTTCATATCATTTGAATACCAGAGGGTAGCGAACTTCGCAACAAGCGGTTCAAACGACTCTATGTCTAGGAAGGTTTCACCTTCCGACATCTCCCAGGTAACAAATGAAATGAGAATCAGGAGCCAGCTGAAATGAAATTCATAACCTTGATCCTGTGATTCTCAACAATATAGTTCCAATTGGTTAACTAGGTACTTCACCCAGTTCATCTGTAGGCCTTCCGTGTACTTCCCTGTGAGGTCAACAACAAATCCGGTGACCCGCGTAGGTTGATTCTTCCTTACTAACTTTCCAGCTATCAGTTGACATGCTAGGTTCATTGCACCACTATGGATGGAAGCTACCTTGTAGCCTCTTTTTCCCTTCTCAACATCACCATATGTATCCTTGATCTTCTGTGCCAACGCGCGATCTGCGGATTTTCCTGGATAGAACTCTAGTGGGTTGGGTCCTTGCATACTCAGTCCTATGATCCTGTGGATCAACATTGGGTCAACTATAATATGATGGTATATCCATAATTATGCACCATGGTAACATGAAAATAGCATCTTGACACATGAGTTGACTTCCTAGTGTCTTCCGAAGTGTGGGATCTTCATGACGTTCAATAGGGTGGACTGCGTGAAGTTCATCATCCACAACTGGGGAATTATATTTTAATTCTTCCCTTTCGTTCTAGTTAGGTTGTATGGGGTGAGCATACCATAGATCTTGCGATATTTGAGGTTGAAGTTGTTGAACTTCAATGCTGTGATCTTATCGTGCTGTGTGCGAACTGCGCGTATCCCATTCGGGAGGTACACAGTGACCATGGTTTACTCAAAATATCTTGGCACACTATCATGATTCACCATGCCAGCTAGAGGAGGGATGTGATTGGGCAATATGGTTGGCATCAGCTTCACATTTTCTAGGTCGTCTTTGTGCTTGGTTCTCTTTTCCGCTGAGGGATGGGATGATCCATCTCCATGAGAAGTCAATGAAGAGGCTTGCAGTCCTCTCGTCAATGAAGCTTGTATACATGTAGACATCGACATTACTCATTCATTCATGAGGTCGATGAGAAATTCTTCGAAAACTTTCTCTATAGCACTGAATGCGTCTGACATACACGCTCGATATTGGAAATCTCGGGTTTGAGGAGTAACTTAGACATTTCAATGGGATAGAGGACAATAGCGCAATGGTCACTGTGTAAAATCAATGAGTCTGCAGGCTCAAATTCATGGTTAGAAAAAGTGTTCTCAGTGTATGGCATGACGAGATAAATAGATAACTTGGCAACAAATCTCTTGCAATGGGTGAGAAGCCTTCATTAACTCTGTTCTGTCCATTACGACAGGGTCCAACAGTCCGGTGGAGAACCATAAATTCCTTTCAACCCATTTGGAGGGTCGACCTAACAGTTATATTGTTCCCAACAGTTATATTTCTTCACCCTGGCGAAGTGCCATGTGGTGTTGTTCTCTTATCTCGATGAAGCTCCAATTTTGCAAATTTTCCCTCTACGAAGTTCCCTCTGGAACCTTCTGTGACTTTTTGATATTATCTCTCTTCTTACTTAGATTTCTTGCCTTCTTTCCAGTGAGCTTCTTCTCGATATTCCTTTTTCCATTTTTATTCTTATCTACGTTTGGCATAGTTACTTTGCGTTGTTGAGATTCTTTCCTAAGATTCGAGGGTGATACTTCTTCTTTATCTGGAATAGGTACTTCAATCTTCTGTGGGTCTTCTAGTGTTCTTGCAACTTCGAAATCCGGGTCTCTAGTGTTAGATAGTTTCGATATGTGCTTCTATTCTTCAATAAAGTGTGTGATCCTTCTAGTCATGAAATATTTTAACTCTTGTTTCTTCTTCTCTAAAACTTCTTCTTCCTCCTTCCTTTTGGCCTAATTTCTTTCAATCCAAAGTTTTCCTAGTAACATGGTAAATGGGGCATTGTTATTAATAACTTTAACAATCTTGAAATCCTCCTCTGTCAAAGTCCCATTGGAATTCATAGGTATCTAGGTGAGATTTCCACATAGGTCTATCAACTTTCCTCTAAATAATCCTATTCCTCCCAATGAAGGAGTCATAGCAGGCTTCCCTAAAATTTACCAAGTTATTTATGCCATGATATTCACCTTTGTTTCCTCATATAGAACACATTCAATGTCGAAGTCTTCTATTCTTTCTTCTATGCATGCTTTTTCTTTGAATATCTCTAATAAGTTGGCATGTCGGTGGTCATTCAGGGTGTCTTTTATATGTAGCAATACTTTCTCTGATTCTTTCTGGGGTTCTGCCATAATCATAGTTTTTGGATTTGCCTTCGGGTTTTTTTGTCTCATGTTCATTCCTTCAATATTAGCAATCATTCTAGGGAAATCCAATATTTCATGGTCCATATCTTTGCAACAAAGACAACTAGGTCTTCTCCCAGGGCACTCCTTAGTAAGGTGTCCCAATTTTCTGCAACTGTAACAGAGGGTTAATCCTCTCTTTCTTTTAAACGATTCCCAGATCTTCCTGTAGTGCACGCTAGGATCATAGTAGCTAACCTGCAAACATTTCTTTCTAGGATTTTGCATCCACTTGTTAGTACAAACATTCTTTCTATGCATAGGTATAACATATCTTTCACTATTATTATCAGATCTACACATGTCAATCCTTCTTTCATCTATTAGTTCCCTAGTTTTCAAGCTAGGATAGAATCTATCAAACACACCTAGATTCATACTGTTGAAACAAAAATTTCAACTTATCTTATTTCTATAGAGAACAAAGATTTCATATCTAGAACTTTTTACTATTCTTACCTTTATCAGAGTACAAAGCTTCCAGATCTTACCTCTTTTCTTCAGATATGACCTCTTTTCTTGGCACAAAGCTTCACAGGTCAAGTGGAATGTTGCACACTAGGGAAAAATATCTACGCACGAAGCTTCCACAGTTTCAGGTTGGATGTTTGCACAAATATTCTTCTTCCTCAGTTCCCAACAATCACAGTTTCAAGTCAGATCTTTTCACAAAGCTTCATCTTCCTCAGTTCAAAACAATCAGAGTTTCAGGTCAGATATTTGCACAAATATTCTTCTTCCTCAGTTCCCAGCAATCATAGTTGTAGGTCCCAACAACAGAACCATTTGTTGGCACAGGGGAAGACCCAGGGTTCAACGCTACAACAACGCACCAACAAAACCCTAACTACCAGCCCTTTCGACAACACCTGCAAAGCAGATGAAGTCTCACCCGAGGTAGAGGCAGGGGTGGTTGCAGCACTCGGGTGTCTGAAACCTTAGATGAGACACAGATATGTGATTGTAATACTTAATAGATCACTTAGCACCAATAGTTCATCAATACTTGACCACTATCTACTCCGTAGATAAAACAAGGTATTGCACCATTCATCTAGATCTGATATATCTAAGCACTTATCATAGAGAGGTAGATTAGATCTAGGAGATTCAAGCACTAATCACATTTATATAGTTCATATCTAACATCCATATACATCCTTATCACAAAGCATAAATATATCTATCTATCTATATCAAAGCACTTAGCAAGTAAAGACATAAACACATCAACACATTTTTTGGTGTCTTAAGATGTCCTAAAAACAACCTTAGTTTAACATTAATTTATTAACCCGTAGATTCGTCTTTTATCTCAAGAATATCAACAAAGTCTATGCGGGTAGCCTAAAATCATGTAGCTAAACCAAATCTGAGCTCATCAACAATTAAGTTCCTCAAATGTTCACCAAAGATTCTACGAACTAATGGAATTGAAATCTGATTACTACGATGTTGTAAAATGGAAAGGAACTAATTAATCTATTGAATTCACTTAACTAAAAAGAAGTAATTGAATCTAAGTAAGGACTTGCAAAATTAACTATCAATTATGAATTCTGATTAGTAGAAAGGAAATAACGAATTACTCTATCTATAGAAAGAAATAGCAATTGTAATCTAATCGGAAGGGACAAAAAATGTAACTTTTACCGAAAGGAACAACTATCATAACTTTTACCGAAAGGAACAACTATTGTAACTTTAACCGAAAGGAACTACAATCGTAAATCTAAGGAAAATGAACAACGCGGATGAAAATGTGGGGAACTGTCAAGCAACAACTTTAGAAATGGAAATCATAACGACAATCATTAATATTTGAGGGAAATGTCTATCTTCTATATGCAAACAATCATAAAATCATTAACACACTTATGCATTTATCCTTGGTTATTGTAAAAGACATCTGAATCACAAAATAGAAATCAAACTTCGAACTAATACAATTACAGAACGAGACAGTAGCTCCTTCAGACTGGGCCCTCGGTCTTTAGAAGTACTGCTATGAGAAACTCAGAACACAGAAATGGTAGAAACACTCAAAACTTTCATTGATTCCATATCTAATGAAACATTTACAAAAACCTGCTTGCGCAGAACAATTTTGAATCTAAATGATTGAATGCATTTTTTTTCCTCCTTTTTTATGGATCTATTACCCTCTTATATATTACAATACTCTGGGTAAATCAAGCTATCCCGAGGATTGAAATATCCTTAGGATTTCTTTACTATTATAAAGTTACAATATAGAAAATGCATTATCTTCAAAACTGCTTTGCGCCTAAAAAGTCTTCAACCTCTCAATAGCTTGTGCATAGCCAAGATCTCGTTGGTTATCTTTGATAGTTATTTATCCAATTACGCAACAAAATCAAACCATTCCAATTGTAATTTAGAATCTATTTAATATAACTTAAATAACAACCCTAAGAGACATATTAATCATATTCTTTCCTATTTATCCCTAACTATCTGAAGAATCAATCAAAATCATATCATGAACTGTGGGAAAAAGGAAGATATTTATACCTTTTTCATAACCCAACATACCCCCCAACTTACCTTCTTGCATGTCCTCATGCAAGATGGAATATTTCATGTAAATCAATTATACTGTAGGTTGGAAAAGTTGGTTCACCAGGTCTCCTAAAACCATTGTTTCTTTTGATTTTGTCAAAGGCGACGTCCTATCTCTTTTTATTAATTTGATAATCCCTCTGGTAAGTTTCTGGAGGAAACCATAGGAGAGGGGGGTTATACCTGCATCCCATCCAAGCATGTCCTTCCTCCTGGAGTAGTCTAGAATACCTTTCCACTCTGAAGGTTTTTGCAAAGAAATTACTAAATCCAAAGGGCTCTCTACTTTTAACCTCATCGAAGGATGCATCCCATCTTAGCTTGAAAGCAGTAAGATCTTCTTCCTTGAGTTATCTAAAATATGTGATACTTGAACGAATGACATGTAAATGGATAGGAGCTAATGAGTCCACAACCCCGTCCCTTTTCATGAAGGTCTTATGTCGCATGATGGCTAGGAAGGATTTTGGAGGCTCTCCTCTAATCCAAAGATCTAAACCCATTTCTCTGTTTATGAACATTTTGTGAGCCTTACACCATCTGACCTGGTTCCTAGTAAAGGACATGAATACTTGGAACTGTATGTCCCCTATGAAGAGACCAGGGTTTTCTCCTCTAACTTCTTCCAAAATGAAATTGTGGAAATATAATTCACACAGAAGGTATTGTACCTTCTCTTCCTGATCTCTGAAACATGAAATAAATTCTAGTACAGTTGAAAATGAAATGGGTTTACCTATTCTAATGGCCTTCACTCTCAACAATAGATACCATTCTAGTAAGAATAAAACATAATTAGTGGCAGGGGCTCTGCAATTGATTGCATCAGAGTAGACATCACAGATCTGTTTGATTTTCTCCAAATATTTTTCCAATTGGGTTTGCACCTTTTTTATCTTCTCTTGGGCTCTGGTGAGTGTAGCATAGGTCTCACCCTATGTTGCTGTCATGTCCTTCAATTCTTTAACAACCCTTTGATATTTAGTCCTAGTTACCATTCCATGTTGGTGTTGGACCAATGCTTGTTGTGCTTGTGTAAGTTATGCTTTTAGTCTATCGATGGTGACACTCTATGCTTGAGATTGAGATGCTTGGTATTCTTCCATAGCACTCATCTCTTCCCTGGATTGAGTTAATGCTTGTTGGGCTTGTCCCAATTCTTCTTTTAGCTTATGAATGATGGCACCTTGTGTCTGAGATTGGGATGCTTGATATTCATTCATTTCTTCTCTAGAGTGAATTAATGCTTGTTGGGTTTGTGCAAGCTCTACTTCCAGTCTATTCATGATAGTACTCTGTTCCTAATACTTCTCTATTATAGTCAATAATTCGCCACTATTTTGAATCAGGGTTTGTTGAGACTGCAGTAGTTCTTCCTCCAATCTCCTAATAGTAGCATTCTTCTCAAAGAGTTGAGTTGTTTCCTCTAAAATCAGAGTGTGTCTATATATTAGAATCAACCATCTCTTATGTTTCTACATTAATTACATCTTCATCCTAAACTACTGCTTCTTCTACCATTAATTCCTTAGGGTCTATCTGTATCCCTACATAATTTGTACTAACTGCTTTCTTAGGAAGAGGGTTTCTTCCCTTCATTCTTCCCCTTTTGTTTTTCTTTCTTCTGTGGATCTTTTCTGCTAGTTTTAACTAGTTCCTCAATTCCTTGATAATCTCCTTGACTTTTCCCACATTCTTCTTTAATACCTCAACTCTCTTAGCCTTTTTCTTCAACAATTTGTTTTCTTTCTTTAATTTCCTAATTTGTTTCTGGCTTTTGGATGATTTCTGTTTATGAGGGATCTCGAGGTCTTCTTCATTCCGGCCAGCATATGGTTGCATCTATGTTCCTTCTAAGTGCTTTGGTTGTCCAAGAGGGTCTCTTATTTCAAAAAGAAATTCCTCCTGTGCTGTGTCGTCTGGGAAAGACATTTCAATATCAGGAAATTCTTCGGCTGGTTTTGGGTCTTTTTTCCAGATCATTTTCATCTCTGTCAGTTAAGGTTCCTAAGTTCCCCAAAACCTGAGCTATTTCTATCTCATAGCTCTTCAAAAAGTGTCTTGTTAGGTGCTCTCCTGTAGGTTGGGTGTCTCCCTGATCATCCTTTTGTGTTGTCTGCTCTGCTTGCTCAATTGCTTGAACATTTTCCTGTAGAGGTTGTTCTATGAAATTCTGAAGTTCTTCAGGGTGCTCTGTTGCATCCTGAATTGCTTCAGTTGTTTCCTGAGTTTGTCTTCTTCTCTTCATTTTCCTAGGGGGGTATCTAGGAGAAACCATTGTTCTCTTCTTCCTTTTTGTTAATTCTTGTGTCTGTGAGGTCCGGGCCTCAGTTATTTGAGCAGGGCTTGCTTCAACTTTGGTTTGAGGCGATGGAATTTCTCTTTGGGTGGTAGTCGCCTGCTCCAGTTGTCGAGGTCTAGAAGCCTCAATCAGATTCTCCCAAGTCAAATGAGTTTGAATTAATTCTTTATCCACTATTAGTTTAACTAAACTATGGTGGCTGATAACAGTAACAGGATCCTTGGACTTTTGTGTTCTTAAGAAAACTTCATGTAGTATGGTATTCAAGAAGAAAGGTAGATTAAGTATTAACCATTGCTTCAAGGCTGCCATCAATTTGAGATGGCAAGGTCGAATTACATCGTATTGTCCATCGCAAGTGATGTACCGCTGATCTATCCCCGCCAGTTCTTTCCATGGTTCACTGAGGGTACTGGGATTAAGTCCCTTTCCTTTTTTATCCAATTCTTCCCCTGGTTCTGTGAAAGATTCCACAACTTCCCTTAACTTCGTGTATTTCCCTTTCCATTGAATGCCTGTGTTAGGGAGGCCTGTAACTTTTGCTACGATTTCTGGGGTAACTGAGATTTGTATGCCTTGCATCATAGAGATTTCTCCTTGCAGGTTTTGAAAGAATTTAAGAGTGAAGTTTGTGTCATATCCTTACAAGAGGCTGAAGCACTTGGTCCACCCTAGGCGATGTAGGATTTCTCTTGCCTGTTCTATAACCCGGAGTAATTTCGGCTCTCTGCGCACACTTCTGCCACCCATATTTCTGTGAAAAAGAAAGAACAACTATCATTCCTGTTTATAAATTTGGTTAGACCAGCTTTGGAGAAGTAGATACTAAAAATAGAAAATATCAGTGACAACAAATGTATAAAGACGTGGGTTTCGTATTTATTACAATCATTACATCTATTCGGGAAGTGTGTTGAGCATCCCCCCTCATTAATGTAGAGGTCCTCCTCGACTGTCAGTGTAGGCAGAAGTAATGAGTGCGGGTATTTTCAGGTGAGAGGTAATGATTGCATTGCCACCGCCGATAGGGACTAATCATATATAATTTTCAAAAAACACATGCCACCAAAAATCATTTAAACGATAGTCTATTTGATGTGTGGAATTTGTAAATTTATTACACCTATGTTCAAAAAAATGATTTATGGATAAATCAATTAAAAATAAAGTAAATCTGTTCATTTTTTTTATATTCCACATAGCATAATATTTTTACTTTCCAGGTGATTGAGTATAACTGATATGATAGCCTCATTAATTGAGTAAAGGAGATCTAGAGACACACATAAACTTGGTATTTTGAGATAATATTCCATACCACAAGAAGAGCCGCTGCTGCCTGCAGGCGTCCATAACCTCAGCATGGTTTCCTTTTAACCCTTAGATGAGTCTGTATCCTTAATACATGTGCGGATCATCTTTTTTCAAAAATACTGTTATCCTAGTTTGGTAGCCAGATGATGATAATGACACTCACTTTATTATAACTTAAGTGAACAAGCCAGCTCGTGATGAGACCTCTTGTCCTTTAACAAAATAAAATGTCAAAGGCCATTGCCCTGGTGTGGTAGCCATAGTGGGAATGTCACTTACATTAGTATCCTATGATCGTGGTAGGTTGGATCGTGATGAGACCCCTCGTTCTTTATGAAAAATATTTTTACTATGTATATTTATTTATTTGTGTCTTTTCTTAATAAATATTTGAATTGCCTTTTCCCAAGAAGACCATTATCCTGGTTTGGTAGCCAAATGATGATAATTCCACTCACTAGATTGTAACTTAAGTGAACAAGCCAACTCATGATGAGACTTCTTGTCCTTTGACAAAAGAAAGTGTCAAAGGCCATTACCCTGGTGTGGTAGCCATAGTGGGAATTTCACTTACGTTAGTACCCTATGATCGTGGTAGGTTGGCTCGTGATGAGACCCCACGTTCTTTATGGGAAAATTTTATTATTATATATATATATATATATATATATATATATATATGTATGTATGTATTTTTTTTTTAAGGGAGGCTCATCTACTCCTTAAGAGTAAGGGATGGTATAAGGAAGTGTAAATATGCCAAGTAAAAGTGTGTTGAAGACTCCTTATAATATAGATGCATAATATCATTCAGGTATATTTGTATATATAAGGGAAAGAAACAACTTATGGTGGCAATCAATTATGAATGAGGCTTAAGATATTTTGGAGAGATTAATCTACGATTTTTTTTTTGATAAGGTGTGAGGGACCATCCACAAAATAATGAAATATCATTGTAATGACGATTAGAAATAGTGTTGGTGAAAATTATTTGATGAAAGCCACACTTACAGAGGAATGGCTAGCATTTGAATGGTAAAGAAGGGAATGTTAATCACGCGAAAAGGAACAACAGTTGTTCTGTTAAAAAAAGGAACAACAGGTGCACGACAAAGGAACAACAGTTGTTCCATTCGAAAGGAGAAGGAGGTGCGCGAAAAGGAACAACATTTGTTCCGTTAAAAAGGAACAACAGGCGCGCGAAAAGTAAGATCAGTTGTTTCGTTCAAAAGGAGCAGCAAGCGCGTGAAAAGGAATAGCAGGCATGCAAAAAGGAACATGAGTTGTTCCGTTCAAAAGGAACAACAGGTGTGTGAAAAGGAACAACAGGTGCATGAAAAGGAAAAATAGTTGTTCCGAAAAGGAACAAAATCGTCATGAACATGTAAAAGACAAAGTCCGTCTAATAAGACAAAATGGGAGTATGGAACAAAAAAAGGTGCTAATTGTAGTTATATATCCTGATTCTTGTTTCCTAGATGACTTTTTATAAAACAAAGAAAAACTAACCACTTAGTTGGAAAACTATGTATAGTATGTACAGTATAAACAAAATACATCATTTATGGAGTTGGGGTGGTTGGGTTACCTTCCCAGCCAGACAAAATCTGCACCGTAGGGTCTTTACTTACTTCTTGATAGAAAGAATCTTTTGAAGGTGGCTAGTGGTGAAGTCGCAGCTAGTGTCCATTGACCAGAAAGGGTGATCCAGACCCATAGATGGTGATCAAAGTAACCGTTCCATTATCATGGACTCCGTTAATTTCATACGGCCTTAGACATCGTGTCTATAATTTTCTAGGAAAGTATTGAAATCTGGAATCATAGAGGAGCGCCCAATCACCTTTCTTGAATGATTTCTTCTTGATATGCTTGTCATGATAGGTTGCTATCTGTCACTATATAACAGTTGTGCACTCCATAGTAGACAAGCGTGCTTCATCCAATTCGTTGAGTTGTTGAAGGCATCATTTATGTGCTTCTGTAATATTTATTCCAATTTCCTGGGCCATTCTTAGGGTCTTGATATTGAATTCGATTGGGAATATGGGTTATTTACCATTGACTAGATAGTAAGGAGAGTAGCCAATGGTGTTACACCAGGTTGTACAATAAGCCCATAAGGCATTTGGGAGCTTAGTAGCCCAATTCTGTTGGTTTTTTGAGACAGTCTTCGTCAGGATTGCCTCTAGGACCTTATTGGTGCTTTTTACTTGCCCGTTTTCTTGTGGATGGTATGGAGAAGTAACTTTGTGCTTAATGTGATAGCTATCCAGGGTGGTAGTGATTCTATGGCTTGTAAATTGTGACCCTCCATCCATAGTTATTTCTCTGGGTAGTCCATACCGTACAAACAATTTGAAAAGGAATTTGATGACTACTTCTTCTGTTGCATTTGGTAAAGATTATGCCTCTACCCATTTGGTCATGTAGTCCGTTGCAATGAGAATATAGGCCTTTTGATTTGAATTTGTATTAAAGGGGCCGACGAAGTCCAGTGATCATATTTCAAATGGTTCTACGACTACTTGTGTTTTCAAGGGCATTTCATCAGCCTAACCTAGTTTCCCCATCTGCTGACAGCTGCCGCATGTCTGAACATATTTCTTGGCATCCCTAAATATTGAGGGCCAATAATAGCCCATATGTAAGATTTTGTGTCCAGTCTTGCGGTTTGCAAAACGCCCCCCACAGGGCTCATCATGTCTTGCTTTCAGTATGTCATACATTTCATCCTCTCGTACGCATCACCGGATCTAGAGATCAACTCCTGTGTGGAAAATATATCCACTGATCTAAGTGAATCGTGCACTATGATGGACGATCAGTCATCTTTCCTTTGATGATAAATGTGTTGGTAATCTTCCCACTGCTAGATAGTTTGCTACATCAACGTACCAAGGTGGTTTTATGTCGACGAAAAACATATGCTCATCCGGGAATTGGTCCTCAATTTTTATTGAGTCGTCTATTTTTTGGATGTGGGATAGGAAGTCTGCGACACGATTCTCTCTCTTGGGTCGATCTTTGATGGTGATATCAAATTTATGAAATAATAATAACCATCGAGTGACCCATCCATTGGTAATTGGTTTATTAGCTAGATATCTTATGGCAGGATGATCAATATACAGGATGACTGGATAGCCTGTTATATAATGACGAAATTTATTGATGGCATGTATAACAACTAAGAACTCTTTCTTTGTTACTGTATAATTAAGTTTAGTTGGATTTAGATTCTTTCTAATGAAATAAATGGCGTAGGGTTTCTTTTCTTCTTCTTATCCAAGAACAATGCCAATGGCAATGTCTGAGGCATTGTTGGAAATTTGAAATTGTATTTTCCAATTAGGTCCTCTCAACCATGGCGTTGTTGAGATCAGTTTCTTGAGTCTTGAAAAAGCCACATCACATTTGTCAGACCATTTGAATTCTACATTACCTGTCAAAGCATGTAAGGGTGCAACGGTTTTTGAAAAATTTGGCATAAATCTGCGATAGTATCCTGAAGCACCAAGGAAACTACGTACCTCAGTTTGTGTGTGTGGAGTAGGTAGATTAAGAATTACCTCAATTTTTGTTGGGTCTACTCTAATTCCATCTGCAGAAATGTAATTCCCTAATACCACACCTTATGTCATCATCATGTGACATTTTTTGTGGCTTAAACATAACCTGGTAGCGATGCACCATTCCAATACCTTCTCCAGATTATTCAAGGCTTGATCAAATTCGTTGTCATATGGGGTGAAATCATCCATGTAGACTTCAAGCCCTTCGCTAATCAAATCACTAAATATGATCAGAATGTCCCTTTGGAATGTAGTTGGAGCGTTACAAAGTCTGAAGGGCAATACTTTGTAGGAAAAGGTACCCCAGGGACATGTGAATGTCATTTTATCTTGATCTTCTGGGGTAATCTGGATCTGATTGTAGCCGCTGAAACCATCTAGGAAAGAGAATAATTTCTTCCTTGCCAAGGTATCCAGGACGTGATCGATGAAAGGTAATGGAAAATGATCTTTTTGAGTAGCTTTGTTTAGTTCCTTGTAATCAACACAGATTCACCACTTCCCATTTTTCTTTGGGACAATGACTAATGAGGAAACCCATCGAATATATGAGATAGGGTATATAAAATCTACGTCCAACAACGTTTGTATCTCTTCTTTAACAATATCTCTAAGGTGGGGGTTCAGTCTTCTTTGTGGTTGTCGGATAGTTCAGATGTCTTTCTCAATATAAATGTGGTGTGTGCAGAGTTGTGGATCAATACCTTTCATATCAGAGTACTCCCGAGCAAAAGCTTGCTGGTATTTAGAGAGAGTTTGTATTAGATTTTGTTGTTGTTGCTCTTCTAGGTTGGCATTAATGTTCAGAGACTTCCCTAGTGTGATATCAATGGATTTGTTTTTGTGAACAACGGTAGTCAGAATTTGTTGTTCCATTAAATCTTCTAGTGGGTCTCCTTGTGCTTCACAGTCTAGAACAACTTGGAGCATCTGGCATGTTGGGTTACTTACAGTGGTTGGGTTATTAATAAACCCAGTGATTACATCATCCTCTAACTGATTTTTGAGCTTGAGGGCTTCTTCCATCATAAGTGGGGCACACAGATCCTTCTCTGGATATCGTGGTGGTGGAAATTGCGTGTGTATGATCGTTGGACTAGGTTTGGCTGGAGGATATAAGATGAGATTCCTTGTAACCCCTTCTCTAGCAATTTTCATTGTACTTGATTGACAGCCTATGTACGCATCAGTTGTCGTGAGACATGTTCTACCCAATATCAATGGATTCCCTTCAAGTCCACTTCTTGGGTTGATGATGAGAAAATCTACGGGATATTCCCAAGAATCAACTAAAATGGCTATATCATGTAGTGTGCCGAGTGGTTTGAACACTGATCGATCGGCCAATTGAAACATAATCAGGGTTGGGTAGAAAGAGTCAAGACCCAGGGCATTGCAGTTTTCCATAGTTAGAATATTGATGGCCACCCCCAAATCAACTAGGGTATTTGGAAAGGAACAACCCTGAATCTGAACTGTTACTATGGGGTTCCCTGGATCTGCATATCTGACTGGTGTTTCTCTACCCAAAATTAGATCAGATAAGGCTCCCACTACATGAACTGTTGATGATGAATTTTTTATTTTTATAATGGGCTTCCTCCCACATAGCTCCTTGATTGTATTTGCATAGATCGGTATGTCTTGCAGGGCTTGCAGGAGTGGAATTTTGATGTATAAATTCTTGAATTCCTCTACAATGTCGAAGTCAGGGCATATGGTGGGTTTCACTATCATTAATCTTTCGGGGAATGGAGGGGAGGGAATTGCATCCTTATCAGAGTCTTGTGATTCGACTATGTTCCCCCCTTGCTCGATTTCTTCTGTTATTACCACAGTCGAGGGTGTTATTGCTGGTTGTTTTTCATTCCCCTGTTCTTAGGGAAAATCATTTTGTTCAGGGGAGATTATGCACCATGATATTAACCGAAGTTCATTTCATCCTACTGGATTGATTTCCCCTTCTCCACTTTCCATAATCTAGATGATTTGAGCTGGTCTGTTATTGGGGTTTGGGTGGGGTTGGGCAGGTAATTGAGGTTGCAATTGTGATTGGGGCAATGGGAGTGGAGTTTGTAACGGGGGTTGGGTTTGAGAGGCCATCCCCATAGGTTGGTTATTCATCCCCATGGGGCGTTGCCAGTTCTAGTTCCAATTTGGGTTTTGGACAGTTGAGTTAAGCCATTGTGGAGGGTAGGTATTATTCAAATTTTTTCAGGATGAGGTGGGGTATTGCGAATTGGGCCAATTGGAACTTGTAGTTGGTTGATTTTTCCAGTTGGGGTTTGTGGCAGGCTGGTTTGGCCAGGTAGGAATTGCAGGTGGATACTGCTGGGGCTGCTAGTTCTGATTAGTAAATGGCTAACCCTACCATGTGCTGCCAAAATTTTGTTGTTGATTATACTGTCCAGGAAAGAAGCAGGAAGGGTCATGTAATGTATTTTGAGGCCGGGACTACCACTGATGGTGCTGAACCATCAGATATAACAGTTTTGTTTCCTCTTCTTCTTCTTTGAATACAGACTTGAATCCAGGGAGTGATGGGAATTCATCTGTGTCGTGATCCTTGGCGCAAATAGCGCAAACCCGAAATATATCCAAGGGGCATTCCCTTGGACCATGTTTCTTTCTGCACTTGTGGAAAAATATAGCCAAGGTCTGCTCTGCTTCTACCTTTTTTTGTTTGGCCTACAATACATCCAACTGTGTAGTCAGAGTGCTCAAAATATCCGTTTTAAAGTTTTCTAGGAGATTACCAACTTCAGCTCGTGTAACACCCTCATTGGTGATATTGTTTTTTTTTGTGAGGGACATCCGCATTCCTGACCTGGTCCATGTACTTCCTCGTGAGCACCTGATACACAATAGAACAATGTCTTCGTAAGTTTCTTGATAAATGTCACCTTTCCCCATTAAATTCAATGTTTCTACCCATTCATCTTTCATGCCTTTAATCAGAGTTTCTTTGAGTACTTCACCTAGTAATGTACCATAGGGTGATCTTTGCA
Source organism: Picea engelmannii (assembly GCA_009831015.1). Taxonomy (NCBI): domain Eukaryota; kingdom Viridiplantae; phylum Streptophyta; class Pinopsida; order Pinales; family Pinaceae; genus Picea; species Picea engelmannii. Next base: position 155,212 of record ML796567.1, read on the forward strand.
AATTATACTGAAATCTTTCGACATATTCTTCTAATGATTCATTTTCTTTTGTAGTCATTTGAAAGATTTCATCTTTTAGGTCTCTGGTTCTGTAATAATCCTGATATTTTAACAAGAAGGTTTGTTTCATATGACCCATGAATTGATGGTTCCACCTCCCAATCCCATGAACCAGCATAGGGTTGCTCCCTTCAAGGTAGAGGGGAATAGTTTTAATTTTTTGGGTTCAGAGGTGTAATCATACCCTCTACATAGGACATCAAATTCAAACAGTAATGCATCCAAGTCTTTTGAAATCAATCCATGGAAGGTTGGAAGGTTTTTTAAGGGGATTGCTTTCATGGGGGCATTTAAAATTAGGTCAACTATTGGATACTCCAGCGTGGATTTGTGGTTGTTGTTGATTTTCTTGTGCCATTTGATAAAAAATTTGCCAAATTTTTTTAGGAGGTTCTTGATCTGGGTATTCTATTTGAAATAGTCGATTATTTGGTCCTCCAGGGAATTTGAATGCACTCCCTTTATCTGGGATTTCAGATATGCCTTCTTCTTTCGCAGGAGACTCAAGGTCAGGTGGTGATGGTGGGTCTGCCTTGGCAACCCCGCTAGTTTCTCCTATTCCCTCCTACAGATTATTAGAGCTTCCCTCTTCTAAGGGGTTTAGCAGTGGGAGATCTATATTCTGAAAGCTCTGCTCAGTCCCTTCAGTTTTTCTATGAATCTTAGCACGAGCCATAGTTGGTGAAACTACTGCCTAAGGGATTCGGGTGGGTCCTTTCCTAGGTCCAACCGAATCTTGAGATTCACCCTTTTTGATGATTTTGTCTATGAAAGTGCTTCTTCCAGGGATCACTGAACCCTAGGTTTTGGTAATTTTTGGTGGGGGTTTTGGTTTTTCAAGATCCTTCTTTCTAGTCATACACACTTCACACAACAACAAAATAAATTTCAACAAAAGAAAACACCTATGAAGCCTCTTAAGTGTCAACTGGAGGTAAGTGTTGGCATAAGCATTTTACTTATTACCTGCATAGGTTCTTACCTTCCATCTTCAATACCTGGTCCTCCAGAGACACAACCTATGCTACCTTTGACATTCTCCCCGGAAACGACGCCAAAATGTTGGTGTCTAAATATGTCCTAAAAACAACCTTAGTTTAACATTAATTTATCAACCCGGAGATTCATCTTTTATCTCTAGAATATCAGCAAAGTCTATGAAGGTAGCCTAAAATTGTGTAGCTAAACCAAATCTGAGTTCATCAACAATCAAGTTCCTCAAACGTTCACCAAATATTCTAAGAACTAATGGAATTGAAATCTGATTACTAAGATGTTGTAAAATGGAAAGGAACTAATTAATCTATTGAATTCACTTAACTAAAAAGTAGTAATTGAATCTAAGTAAGGACTTGCAAAATTAACTATCAATTATGAATTCTGATTACTAGAAAGGAAATAACAAATTACTCTATCTACAGAAAGAAACAACAATTGCAATCTAATCAGAAGGGACAACAAATGTAACTTTTACCGAAAGGAACAACTATCATAACTTTTACCGAAAGGAACAACTATTGTAACTTTAACCGAAAGGAACAACAATCGTAAATCTAAGGAAAAGGAACAGTGCGGATGAAAATGTGAGGATCTGTCAAGCAACAACTTCAGAAATGGAAATCATAATGACAATCATTAATACTTGAGGCAAATGTTTGTTTTCTATACGCAAGCAATCATAAAATCATTAACACACTTATGCATTTATCATTGGCTATTGTAAAGGAGATCTAAATCACAAAATAGAAAACAAAATTCAAACTAATACAATTACAGAACGAGACAGTAGCTCCTTCAGAATGGGCCCTCGGTCTTCAGAAGTACATCTAGGAGAAACTCAGAACACAGAAATGGTAGAAACACTCAAAACATTCATTGATTCCATAGCTAATGAAACATTTACAAAAAATTGCTTGCGCAGAACAATTCTGAATCTAAATGCTTGAATGCAATTTTTTTCCTCGTTTTTTCTGGATCTATTACCCTCTTATATATTACAATACTCCAGGTAAATCAAGCTATCCCAAGGATCGAAATATCCTCAGGATTTCTTACTATTATAAAGTTACAATATAGAAAATGCATTATCTTCAAAACTGCTTTGCCCCTAAAAAGTCTTCAACCTCTCAATAGCTTGCGCATAGCCAATATCTCTTTGGTTATCTTTGAAAGTTATTTATCCAATTCTGCAACAAAATCAAACCATTCCAATTGTAATTTAGAATCTATTTAATAAAACTTCAATAACAACCCTAAGAGACATATTAATCATATTCTTTCCTATTTATCCCTAACTATCTGAAGAATCAGTCAAAATCATATCATCAACTGTGGGAAAAAGGAAGATATTTATACCTTTTTCATAACCCAACAACATTGCACAAAGTATAGCAAAACAACATGTATGTGGTTCACCCCCACCCTAGGGCTACGTCCACCAACTCATTTTCTCTATTATCTTCGATCAAGCTTCTTAGAGAAACATAGCATCAAAATCCTACTCTGCAGAAGACAGGAGATTTGCGCACACTCTGCCAGATCCTCCTTCTTCGAGTTAGGGTACAACACCAAGCCTTCTTACAATTACTTGCACATAGCTCTACAAGTCTCACACAGTATGCACAAAGCATATACAATCCATACTTATCACTAAGCCCAATATCACATAGATATATATATGCTTCACCTTACATTGCCTACACATCTATTTATACTTTACAAAATAGGCCTAAACATGGGTAAACCCATGGGCCGACATCACCATACCCGTTACATAATCCCAAATACAAAAAAGGAACCACAAAGGGGTTGAGATCCCATGATCTCTGCTTTGTCTTTCACTCCGCCTTCAACAGTCTGTCGAAGTCCCAAAATAGGTCAACTTGAACAAGGATCTCCCAAAACTTGGTCAAGGGACAACATGGCGCTTTATTCTATTAGTCTTAAAAGAGTCATCAAATGATATAACTTGAGTGGATGATGCTTCTCGTACTCCTACCACGTGATGAAGAGATCCTCACATATGTTAGCATATGAGAATCTATGTTGTTCCATTGGGGCTGAAAGAATCTCTCTTATCTCTACTGCCTGTGCCCAATACTTTACTATTTTGAAACTTAATTGATACAACATGGCTCGAGATTTGATTAGGTGCTCCATGAATTACCAAACCTATCTTGGCACTATGTTCAGTCTTGTTCAGCGTGTGATTTGACTATGTAGCACAAGTCGACAAATTCATCGGGTGTGATGAATTCAGGGAGGTCTATGTCTCTCATTACTTGGTTGATATTAGTCCATATTTTCTCTCACTTGGCCCATGTATCTTGGATTGACCAATGAGGTTCCTGAGCCATTTTAACCTAATATTTGACCGATTTCCTTATGCGGTCGATTCTTCTTTCTCTTATCACCTTAATTTCGTGCTCTTCGACATATTGAACTTCTTTCACTAGACTGATATAGTCGATCCTTTCCACAGATTGGTGTGATTTCTTATACCACCTCTCCATATCCTTTCATGTCGTCAATGCCATGAGAATGTTTTCTTGAAGCTCGACTATCCTTGCAATGAATAGGTGTTGTTCATTTGTAAATTTGTTGTAGGCCTCCTTGAATTATCTCCTTAGGAACACCGTGACCTGTGTGGTGTCTTGGTAATATTTCACCAAGTGGTGCAAATTTTCCAATTCTTTCAGAGCAGCAACCAACTCCTCCTCATCCCTTTTCAATCTATCCAGGGTGGCATCTATGATTGCCATCCCTACGCCGATAAGTTCATATGTCTTGGCGTGGTCTGTGTTGATCAAATTTTCCTCCGTGGTGATGAGGATGGAACAATCTAGAGTGATCCTCCTCTTCTTGGTGGTTCTCTACATGATATATTTCCTTTTTCGGTCATAAGCGATGGAATGTATGTCAACGAATTCATCCATGGGTTCAGGGATTTGATGATCTCCCCAAGTGAGCATATTTCCCAGGCTCTCGATAGTATATATTTGTTCAATACTGGGTTCTTGAACTTACTCCATGTGTCCTGAAGGTCCGGCTTCAGTTTGTTTCTCATCGAGAAGTTGAGTACCGATTAAAATTTAAGCATCGGGGTTAGGCTCAGTACTTACTTGATAATCGGTCATTGAGATGTTGATTTCTTGTTGTGGATCTTCTTCTTTTTGTTCGCCCGACCCTGGCTCATCCTTCATACTATCCGCTTGGGTATCTGGTGCATCGCGTAGATCAATGTCTAAGACACTTTTGACCTATTGTTCATTTTGTGGAAGGTCCCAAATTTGAGCATTGGGAGCTAGGGAAGATGCCTTCTCGGGATCCTTCTCCTCAATGATCAACACAAGAGTCACCAGGGACACTTCCAAACTTTCTTCATCATTATAGATGTTTATCAATTAGCGGAGGGGGTTTGGTGTAATTTTTCTCCCTGATGTTCCTACTATCTTAGGCTGAGCTGAAACATCCCTGGGTGATCCAGCCGGTGGCATTGTAATTTCAAGGTTATCTAACCTGATGATTTCATCAATTTCTATTTTCTCAGGGTTGCTTGTACCTACTCGCATTTCATGTGGGTTGTTGGAAGGGGACCCTGTCATTCCTATGAGGTACGAGTCATCTTGCAGCTGATTGATTACTCGCTGGGCTTGCTCAATCATGAGAAACCTCCTTACCTATACATCCTGTGTCATGGAGAAACCACTATCCTGCACCAGAGCTACCGGGGAAACTTTTGTTGCTTTTGCCCCTATCATTTCTTCCCTGGCTCTAAGGGCCTCTTAAGACAATTTCTCTATGGTCTCCACCTATTCATATAGGCTCATGGCCCTGAACCTAGTCATTTTTTGGTCGACCATCCTTGTCACCAACTCATCCCAGTCTTAAGCATTTTCTATGAAGACTTCATCTTCAAATTTGTCATGGACGTACGATCAACAGGACGACACTTGTGCAACATGTTTCAAGACTAGACCCTTTGGATTATGCTTGCGGAATCATCCTGTATGGAATCTAAACTCTATTTGGATCAACCCTTCTTGTTTGGCTTGGGCGGTGTCCTTCACCAAGTAGAAACCTACATGGAAACCATAAGGTATGAATGCCCGCTTCTTGTCCTTGACCAGGGTAGCGTTTTAGCCTTGCAGGATGGTTTGGTAGAATATTTGTCCTACTTAAATCCAATCTGGGACATGATCCGATAAGATATGTGGTGCTTCGGTGGCCCCAAACACCTTGATGTAGGTGTCGCACTCATCCAAGTACCAGTGGCCTACCTTTGATATCATCTTTTTGGCCGCAACCAATAGTATCGGGCATTCTTTCTTAAAAAGAATGAAATAAATTTGTGCAATGAATTCATCGCAAATGAGGGAGTAAGACTTCTTGTACCTTTTATCCCATATGATGCTGAAATAAATGTGGACCAAGAGCTCTGTGACATGCTAGCTTAGATTCATTCCGACGAAGATGTTTCTGGCACACATGACATCAAACAGATATGAATCCATGTAGAAGGCTGGTGTCTCTCCTTCCTTTGGTGTCTGAGCCTGTTGTATACAAATGATCAGTTTATTAGAAATGATTTCTCCCCAATTGAAACCACTCCTGACGATTTCCACTATGTAAGTTAAGCGCATCCATGCCTCTAAAAATATGGAGCAATCCTTCTCTCCATATAATCGACATATGAGAGACATAAAAGAGATGTATGGATCCCTTAAGCTGGTCGTCTGGTACCAGCCAATGCTTCGGTTGGTTTATTTTTTTTCTTCCCTAAAATGCTCCCAACGATTGCCACTATGTAAGCTAAGCACATCCATGCCTCTGAAAATATGGAGCAATCCTTCTCTCCATATAATAGGCATATGAGAGCCATAAAAAAGATGTATGGCTCCTTTAAGTTGGCTGTCTGGTATCAACCAATGCTTCGGTTGGTTTATTTCTTGTCTTCCTTCCATCATGAGGCCATCACTTGGTTGGTGTCATGGTACTCATAGAACTTCATGACAAAATTTGTATCAGTCGCTCCTCTAGGTCTCGAAGTTTCTAGTATTTATGGACCTCTATCGAAGGAACACCCCGACACGCCCACCATTGTCATCGTTGATTAAGAATCTATGTGTGTCTGTGTGGTCGATGAACACTTTAGAACTTCAATACAGGGAAAAACAGGGGTTCTACTCACAACCATATGTAGGTACGACCGTCAGATGTTTGGGAACACATCATTATCAAGTGCTCTTACATCTGGCTCACTATGTGGGATATATTATGGGTATTCTTCCTGACTGGTATTTTTAAATAGATCTCCCCAATGTGGGAGTGCCGCCTTAGTCCCTGTGCTTTCCTCAGTATCTCCAAAGACTGGAGGCTGAATGAAAACCTTCTTCGTTGTTGTTTTTATGACAGGTTCCATTCTCAGAGTGTATTCCAATTGTTTTGCGACCCCTGGGGATGAGCCTTCACCCAAATCTCGTTCTTTCAACTTCGATGCCCTCAACGATCGTCTAGTTGTTGGATTTCTTGGAGGCATTGTTCCTACAATCAAAATAAGCCTTTAGAGGCTGTATAAAAGCCAGAACCGAATAAGAAACATATATTTTGTATCCATGTAAAAATTTACAGACTTGGATACGCACTTGTGAAGCTTGCTAAAATCTGGCTATTTTGATACTCGTGGGATCTCTGCAACCTTCGAATTATTCATCTCACTTCTCCGGATGCTCTGAATTTCCTTGCATGTAGAATTATTATGTTTATAATGGCTCATGTGATTTTAAACTATGGAAGAAATTATTGTGTCACATTAGCCATTCAATTCAGATGATGAGGGAAATTTAAACAAATCTATCGTTGAATCCCTGCAATATAAATTCATCATGGATTGACGATGGAGGCATGGGGGTGATGTGGTATATCGGTGATTTTAAATGAACGTTTTGATTAGAGCAGGAGGTAGAAACTTATGCAGGATTTGGTATTAATTATCCCCTGAAATGCTCAAAATATAATCGTATCTAACACTAAAACATCCCATCATGTCTCTTTCTCAGTGGGTGGATCGAGGATGGAGGATGCCCCATGAAGGTTTTCTTCGATGTATCTTGCAAAAGGTCCTATTAGCACTCTGTAAATTTTCCCAAGGCTTAAAGGCAAACACAGAGGTAACATCAGAACCGCTTCGAGTCTTGGATCTAGCCCTCCAAGACTTAGAGAGGGATCTCTCTGTATGATGTAGCTTTGTTTTAACTTCAGATATTAGGCTAGTTAATGAAAACAAGTGTGTTTTGTTGTAAAAGGGTTTGTAAATTGGTTGAGGTAGCTTACACATCCATTGGGCTATGGAGTCTGTAATTAATCAAATCTGAGAAACAACCAGAAATGACAAAGAAAACTTTCACAGGGCGAGATAACATGCTCACTGGATATTTTATAATTAAAATGAGGATCAGAAGAAAATTTAAGGGAAACAACTTCAACTAACAAGCACTTAAGAATCTCTTAATTGAAGATATTTTAGAAGATGAACACTGAAATCTTTAGAATCGAAAACAGGGTATCAGAGATAAATCCTGAGACATAACGCTATTCATAAAGATTAGATTCAGAAAACGAGGTGATTACAGAGCAAGAATACATTTACTGAGAAATCACATCACCAGTAAACATGCGCAAGAATCCTGTAAAGAGCTTCTTTCATTAATGGCAGATCTATAAAAAAATGTTACAGGTTGGTAGCCTCCAGGGTGTGAAGATCCAACCCTATTACATTAAAATCATCTCAATATATAAGATACATCTCTTCATCAAGTTCTGAGAGTCGGTTCAACCATCTCGGCAGAAAATAGCCACCACTCCCATCAAATTCGGAGTTTTTTGTTATGAGAGATGGACCGTTTTTCTGCGAAACAGGGGTCCGTTCAGATGTGATTCTCTCTTCAAATATGACATCTGGGAGAAAAATGAAAGAGTTTATTGTATATGTGCATGTGCTGGACAAAAACCTCCTTCGGTTTCGCAAAATTCATCTCCAGCTGGCTGTGACAGCTCCTGCAAAATCGGGACTGAAACGGAAAATGGCAAATCTGGAAAAATAGGCCTCGAAGATGCCTTCAACCCGCTCTGCTCGTAACTCCGTTGCAAAAACCAAAAAAGGGGTTTTGTTCCTCATCCTGTGCTGACCAAAAACCTCTCTCAGATTTTTAAAATTCATCTCCGTTTGCTCAGGATCTCCGTCGGAAGAAGACATGGTGAAAATGGGCAAAAATGGTGAAAATGTGCAAAAGTGGTTTTTTGGCGGGAA
>ML796567.1:195903-214240 GCA_009831015.1 Picea engelmannii
ATTAAACTAAAACTAAATATAAACTACTCTAACTATTCTATATACAATCTACTAATTACTATTACACTAACTCTAACAATTAAATATCTAATTACTAATTGAATTACAACTTATTCACAAATATACAATATCTACAAGTTGCATATTTGAATAAAAACTGTAAAACTCATTTGCTTTCTACCCTAAGACAGCCAGAGATATTTTTTGATTTTTATAATTTTATGAATAAGAAATAAAACTTACTGAAATTAAACGATCTAATATATTTACTGAAATTAAACAATCTAATATACTAATTCTACCTATAAATCTAACTAAACTAATATCTGAATTAAACTACTAATAAATATACTAAACAAATGACAAACTGACCTGGAAACGCTCCTAATTTGCCCTGTGTGTGATGACTTCGAAGCTAGTCGGAGGAAGGAAACTCGCACCAGTTAATCCAAAAGCTTCTCATAAACGATAAGTTGCGCTGCTCTTTGAGTTGTTAACAGGACAAACAAGACATAAAAAATCATAACAATTATATGATTTATAAATCTCTGCAATAAGGGAAACCTGTTATGCAAAAACTTATACTTAATAATTCAACTTATGAAGAAGAGAAATATGTCATTCACAAACTGAACTAAGCAATTGCTATGTTTTTTAAATGCTTGGAAGAAATCAGATATGGATTACAGTGATTGAATTATATCATTTGCAAATGATTAAGATAGCTAAAGCAGTCATTAACCAAATATAGATTGATATACATAACATGAAACAAAATATTGATATCATGAGAAGCTAAAGCTGTAACAAAACACCAAATTCTGCCTTAGTCTGTATTAAAATTCCATATCCTTGTTCTCCCACCAATGAGGATGATCTTTATTACAAAAATGATAGGTATTTATAAGTCTCTCCACAGGGTAAAACCTCCCTGTGGATAATATCAAATTGTTTTACATAATCTGGGAGATATTCCCAGAATCAACTAAACTAGGAAACTAAAATGACATCAGAATATTTCAAATATCCCCTAACTGCTCATCAAATCCACTGCAATTTCAAATTCATCTGCAATAGACCAAAAATAACAAGTTAGAAAGATAATTTATTAACAAAACAATAAAAATCTAATCCTACATACTTAGCTACATAATCATCTGATTCTGTAGCTAGTCTAAAATAACATACGGGGCCAAAATCAAAATCAAATCAAATATTTTAAAATAATCAAAACCAATTTTATTTCAATGATCATTTAAAACGAATCACTAATGATTTTATTAATTTTATCATTCAAGATTAAACAAAATCAAAAGCGATTCAATCAAAAACAGGGGTAAGAATACTCTGTTTTTCAGTTACCATAAAATCGGGTCGAACAGTAACAAGACCGCTTCATATCGAAATGAAATCAATAATGAGTCATATTGTATGTGATACGATCTAATCCAACACAACCATCATCCACTCGTTATAGCTATAATGATGTAGCATAAGATTCATATCATTTTAATTAAATACCAAGATGGAAATATTGTTACGATTATGGGTAAATAAAACATTCATAACAACATCAACCAAAATTCGCCATAGATTTCGATCGCTGAGCATTGCACAGTCAACAGACAGGATCAATTAATAGTGATCACAACCATCATAAGATCGACAGAAGTGATAATCGTAAACTGGGCAAACAATCGAAACAAATCATGACTGAATTTAATATAGAATAAATCATGAATCCAATCTCATTTTACAAATTCAAATTCAAACAGAGTGTTCATTGCTATCACGAATCCAACCGATAACATGGTGGGACTAACAGTTAACCAATGCATATTAACCGACTGGGTATAACCTTTATGAATTGGATTTATTCACGATTTGGATGCATATTAACATAATCATATTGAACATAATCCGAATTGTATTCCTGTTGGTCGAAAATCATATGGACATAAAACCGTGATAGTTAACCATTATTACAAATCATATTGTATACATTATAACCAGAACGAATCAAAATGCGATTGTGTTAAAAATTGAAATATGAGAAATAGTTTATGTCTAGAATAGATACAAACAACTTCAATTAACAGCAGAGCATTCATTTTAGCTAAATCAAACCAATCAAATCCACACCACGATCAATCAAATCGAAGAAAATCCAATCGGAGCTAAACTGGGAAAATGAACTTCCATTTAGTCAAAACAAAGATATTTATAGAATACATACAGTGTGACAAAGCAAATCCACGCTATAATCAGAGCTATTCAAAAAAATCGAATTCATTATATAAACAAGCAATATTAAAACATACCTGTGTGAGGCTGCTCAAATTATGCCAACTTAGAATTCACGACCATTGTAGCTGATTCCACATTTTTAAACAAAATGGAGCCTGTCATCCTTTGTTTCTTATCAGTGGCTTGTAACTTAGCCTTTTGACTGGTAATCCGTGCAACCTGGTCCTCCAAAGAGTGAATTCTTGACTGTAGCATTGGCACATCAAGATAATATCTTTCTAACCACGAGCTGCATTGATCACAGGATGGCACTGTAGGTTTAGATAGAGCAGGAGAGGGTTTGGATGAATGACCGGGGGCTTCACAAGGTAGCTTAATGCCTGGGTAGTTAGGGTCGTTCTGTAGGCAGGGGGGTAGGTTTGACACAAATTCATACGAGGGTTCGGCACACAAACCTTCCGAATAGGGGTATTCGCTAGCCAAGAAACGCTCCACTTCCGAGTCAGAGTCTTCACTTAACACGATAGGTTTAGGGTTGATAGGAGGTTTTGGATTGTTCCTCGCCATCCGAGAAATTAAATGGGCATTCTTTTTGCCTTTGGCATTTTCAATGGGTTTTGATTTAGGCTTCTTGCTCACAGGCTTAACAGTCTCTACATCCTTAGTCACAGAGTGGGGTAGGTCGATAGGTGAGTCAGGCAAGGTTTTAGGTAGAAGGATGTTGTATGGTACTGGGGGTACAACCTTGTCCTCGGTCACCACAGGTTTGTCAACCTGTGGAGGGTTTGAATCCTCAAAATCATTGCGAGCAAGGAAATTGCTCCAACAATCTTTTCATAGAATCAAATGACAGACCACAATAATCTTAACCAACCCATAATGAAAAAGGCTACTATCATCCTGGTTCCTTTTGTACTTCTTTGACATTTTGAACAGGCTTCTATGCAAGTAATAGGGCATATTGAGCTGATAACCCATAAAAACCATAAGCAAACGAAGGTGGTGTAAGAAAACAAACCCGTACCGACCCTTGCAGGTGATAAACTGTTTGATTATCATCAATAAATCATGCCAACATTGTTTAAGCATGGTCACAGGCAAACCTTTATCACAGGAGATAACTTTACGCGACTGGAAGAGAAGTGTCCAAGGGACCTCCTCTACTTTGCAGTTCTTGGACCATCATTGTCTAGTGGCAGGCAAACCCGTAGCAAGACTGATAAACTGCTCCTCAATTTCCAATTGAACATCGCCGACCTTGGCTCGAAAACCATAAAAGGTCATGGCGAATTGTCTAGCAACGCAGAGGTTAAAACCCTCGAATTTTTTTATGAATGAGAGCCACCCATTTTCCTCAAGGTCACTGCGGGCATTGTCGAACATCAACAGAGCCTGGCTACCATTGGGTTCAGCTCGGACGACCGGGGCCATGGTGTGAGCACATGGTAAGGGTTTGATTCGAATTTACCAATGTAGAGGAGCAAAGTCATTTGGTTTAACAACAATGAACGATCAAATGGGAAGCATTAATGTGCGCATGCGAGGGTGGTGGAGTTATTCACCGCCATGCATAATAGTAATGGAAAAGTACAACTGCCAAGTTCAACCTCTGTTCAATCAATCATAGCATAGTTCAAAACCTTATCATTCGGCCAACCAAAAAATCAAACGATGAGTGATATGCCAACGTGCCATTAACTATAGATTTTCAAACCATTGTCATTCAACGTGGAATCAACCCCAAAAGTTAAACATGCGCTATTGCATAAATGTTTAATCAAACGTTTTAAAACATTGTGACAATCGATATTTATAAAATCAACAAGCCAAGAGCTATAACAATAAGGATCTCATCATATAAAAACAAAATAAACCATGACCCCTATGCAATTCAATGACTAGGCAAGTCCCAAAAATATAAATTTACATGCTCAATGCTTTACCAGTTTAATAAAATCAAGTTATGCAACCGATATAAGAATAGGCAAATAGGCATAGTTCGAAAATCCTTTCAGCCACATAATGATAAACTGAAGGTAAGTGCCATTCAAAATATCAATAAAAATATTATGACAGTTCAAATAACGATGGAGGAGTTTTCACGCTTACAGTCGTGAAAACTAAATGGAGACCAATTTGCAAATGTTGCAAGAAATGAAAATTTCGTCTATTTGAAAAATGCGACGACAATTTGAAGTTCAAAAGACATAGGTGTAGGCAGCTTATAGGGCAATAGAAAAAATTTAATTGGCTGCCAACAATGGCGACACATTGGTAGAAGCAGTTATCTGTATCAAAAGAAATAAATTCAGATTAGGACAACAAAAAAAAAATTCAGCTCAAAAACAACTAGAAAATCGTACAAACATCATCATTTACCATCTTTTGCAGCGATGTTTTAAAAGATGAAAACTAATAACAGTCTTAAGATCAACAAGTCACGATATTAATGATAAAATCTTCAATACTGTTGGCATGGCCACTGCTGCCAGCAGGCATCCATAGCCTTGATAGGGTTGCCATTTAACCCACTCTGACATTTGTATCCTGTCAAGAAGTTCTAGATTAGAATAAAGGACATTAAAGAGGTTTCTCATATTTTTTTACAGATTTTCATGTACTCGACATTGCTTCGCTGCCAGCAGGCCTGTTCAGTACCCCGACGAAGTTGTCTTGGCGCCATGCATGCATTTACTCACTGCCAATGGATCTGTTCAGTATCACGATGGGTTTACAAACACTTCCCACAACTCTTATTAATATTTTTATTTTGTTTTCTTTTGTAGATATATAGCTGAGCGGGGTGACGCTGATAATCTTGATATTTTAACATATTTTTAGACCTCATGAGAAATTTTTTTTAACACTGTCCTTTATTCAGCTCTAGAAATGTTTTATTTATAAACACAACCTCCTATGACAGGGAGACATCTTTTGAGTCATTCCTTTACGGAAAAGGGACAGCGTAAAAAGATAATAGATGATCATGACAAACTTTGCTCAGAGATTGAAATCAGTAAACTTCTTTCAAACAAAAAAAATTTCCAACATAAATATTAGTTTTAGAAATATATCACTGATGTTTGTACAAACTTTCAGAAGTTATTTCAGCGAAGAAATTTTTCTATGGTCTTTGTTTGAATGGCTCAGTGCACAGGTATGCATATTTTCAAAAAACACAAAAAACTGATCAATTCAAATCAAAACCAAAACAAAAAGCAAACGAAAAATGCAAACAAAAACGAAATATTTACATAATATACAAGGGTAGTTATCAAGAAAAGTATCTTTTCAGGGCTTGGCCATTCACCGGATAGGTGCCAAGCTTCCCTTCAAGATTCTGTAATCGAAAGGAACTAGGACCCAACTTTTCAACAATTAAAAATGGCCCAAGCCATAAGTTTTGAAACTTGGTGTGCTCACCCTTTCCTTCGTGTGGTTTGTCCCACTTCAAGACGAGATCGCCTTCTTCAAAATTCCTATCAGAAGCAGAATTAGAATCGAACCATCTTTTAATCAGTTGTTGATGTTGGTCTAACTTATGCTTAGCTTGGGTTCTTACTTCTTCTAACTTCATCAAAGCGTTAATGTGTCTTTCTAAAGGAGGGCAATCTTCTTCTTGGACCTTTTGTGACAATTGAAGCGAAGGAAGAAGAATGTGAGGTGGCAGAATGGCTTCTCTGCCATAAACGAGAAAAAAGGGGGAGTTACCTATAGCGGCTTTGGGTGTTACCCTGTTAGCCCACAGTGCATTGTGCCAGTTCTTGTGATTTTCAGCCACGGTTCTCTTGATAATTTTGATCAAGTTCTTGTTTGTTGATTCTGCTAAGCCGTTGCCCTGGGGGTAATAACTAGCAGAATACTTCAGCTTTATTCCTTTCTCCAAAGAGAACTCACTCATCTCAAGAGAAGAAAAGTATGAAGCGTTATCAAAGACTAGACAATTAGGGATACCAAAACGAGTGATGATATTTGAGTTTAGGAAAGCGATAACCTGACTGGTGTTAATAGTTCTTAGCGTGGCAGCTTCGGACCATCGAGTAAAGTAATCACTGGCTGCCACAATATACTTGTGCTATTGTAAGGATGGACGGTTAATAGGACCTATGATATCAAGGCCCCATTGCTGGAAACGAGAATCGACTGAAACGGGTTGCAAGGGGAAGGCTGGTTTTTGCAACCGCCCTGATGCTTTCTGGCAGATGATGCATTTACGACACAAGGCATGGGCATCCATAAAAAGCATAGACGAGTAGTAACCAGCTCTTAAAACCTTATGAGCAGTAGTGTCTCCACTGAAGTGACCACCATCGTCTCCTGCATGCAACTCAAGAAAGACTTTTTCTGCTTCATCTTTTTCAAGGCAGCGCATCAGTACGCCATCAAAATTCTGACGAAACAGTATACCGTTAACTAGATGAAAGGAGGCGGACTTTAGTCTCAACGCTCTTCTTTTGGTGGGGTCAAGGTGATGGGGTGCTGATCCATGTTCAAGACAGTATCTAATATCATCGTACCAAGGACTTACGAGGTTTTGTGTGCAACAAATCAAACTTTGATCGCGTTGTTCTAGGTTTGACGTATCACTATCTTCTCGTTGTCCTATTTTTGAATCAACAACCAACTTACACAACCCTTGGCCTCTCACGATCTATGATGGGGTGATCTCTAAGTCATACTCCTGCAAGGAGGTGACCCAGTTGGCTCTCTTCTCTCCTAATTGCTTTTTCACTAACAAGTTCCTTACGGCAGGGTAGGGGACAATGACCTTCGTCCTTGACTTCAAAAGATAGGAGCGGAAGTGCTTAACTGCTTTGAAAACAGTGTAGGCTTTCCGATCGACCATTGGGTAGTTAAGTTCATCACCTTTGAAGGCATAGCTCATAAAGGTGATGGGTACTTCATTATTCTCAAAATTCTTCTGAGTGAGGACTGCGACATAGGAACGGTCAGAGGCAAAAGTATAGAGTGTAAAGTCTTGAGAGAAATCAGGGCTCATGAGAGACGGATCATCTATTATGGCCTTCTTTATGGAATTAAAAGCTTGATTTTCAGTGGGTCCCCAGTGATATTAGGTGTCTTTCTTAATCAGGTTCAGGAGAGGCCTGACCATTTCGGAGAAACTGGGGACAAATCTTCTCACGAAATTAATCTGGCCTAGGAAAGACTGCATGGATTTTTTGGAGGTAGGTGGGGGAAGTTTAGCGATGAATTGAGTCCTCTCATGGTAAATAATCATCCCATCACTAGAAACAATGAATCCTAGTAATCTACCCTATTCTACTGCAAATATGGACTTCTTGGGGTTCAAGGAGATGCCATATTTACGACATCGTAGTAGAATGACTCGTAAGTGAGCTAGATGATCGTCTTTGTTCTTAGAATAAATGGTCACATCATCTAGGTAAACTACTACGGAGTGATTGATTAAGCCTCGAAAAGAAATGTCCATTGCTCTCTGAAAGGTAGCACCGACATTAATCAATCCAAAGGGCATTTTGCGATAATCATAAGTGCCCCACGGGGTACGGAAGGTAGTTTTTAGTTGGTCTGGCGGAGACATCAAGACTTGGTTGTATCCGGAGAAACCATTCAGTAAGGATAGCCTCTCGGAAACAGATACTTGTTGAAGGATCTGTTCCATAGGTGGGATAGGATAATTGTCTTTGTCAGATGCTTTGTTGAGGTTTTAGAAATCTACACAAAGTCGAATTTCCCCATTTTTCTTCCGAACTGGGACAAGGTTGGATACCCATTGAGTGTGTTTAACAGGAAAAATTATTTTATCACTTAGGAGTTTATTCAATTCTTTTTGAATGGTCGGTTCTAGTTTAGGGTGCATTTTCCTCAGTTTCTGTTGGAAGGGTAAGGTTTGGGGCTTTATCGGGATGACATGATGTATAATATTAGGATTGAACGTTTTAAGATCATCGTATGTCCATGCAAAGACATCCTTAAATTCTTTAAATAATTTAACAAAAGCATTTTTTTCTTGTCTAGAACATCCCAAGCCTAAATTGATACATTGAGGATTTTCACTAGTCCCTAAATTGACTTTTTCATAAGACAACGAGGAACTGCTGGTTTTACAATTGACCGTCTTTTTAAATTTATCTTCAAAATCATAAAATTTTTCTAATCTAACAATAGATTTGGGTATGTAATTTACCATGTCTGATAGAGCTTCAAGAAATTTCGGATTAGGTATTACCGTAAAGTCATGCAAATTGTCATCGTACGTTCGTTCATCTATCACTGCGCCTTGAAAGGTTTCTTCCATGTGCAGAAAGTTAATGATCTGCTGATCATCGTCAAATACTCTCCAGTTTGTGATATTGTCAGGAACAGATGGTCAAAACAATAGCTCCACGAAGAATGTGTTTGGGGATAAGCCTTCTATAGGAAGAAGTTTAGAGGCTACATTAGCTAGTAAATCTGCTTCACCATTATTTAATCTAGGAATGAAATTTATATTAAAAGCAGAAAATTTATTCATTAAACTCCATACCTCAGACTGGTAACTTTTGAGATGCGGGGAAAGACAATGTATAGAGTCTCTTACCTGTCTAACCACTATTTCAGAGTCGCCGAATACAACCAGATTTTGAATGTTCGTGTCCAAGGATTTTCTGAGACCTTGCAGTAAAGCCTCATATTCTGCGGTATTGTTAGTACATTCAAATTCTAGTCTACAAGCCATTAATGTCTTGTTACCTATTGGATCGATAATGATGCAACCTGCACCAACTCCTTCTTTAGACTTGGAACCGTCAAAATATAGAGACCAAATTTGATTTCCATCGGGCTCATGGGACTATTGCATAGAAGCTATTGGTTGCACATATGCTATGATCTCGGACTGTTGTTGTAGATTGTTGATAGGTGAAACTTCAGCCATGAAATTTTCGAAGAAGGTGTCCATCCCTTGGACTTCAGGTGAATCAGCAGGAGGTGTGTACGGTTCATTAGGGTCGTTCAAATCTGTGACCGTGAACTTAAGGTAATGCTCACGATTCACCCTGATCTTGTTGGGCTTACTGTTTTCTGGGAGCCATAAGTGAGACCAGTCCATTGCAAAGTAACCATGTAGCTTCTCTGACCAATCCCTGCTCAAAAATAGACCATACACTTCTGGAATATCCACCACAATAATATCAATAACCTGATGAACCTTTGGGTTAGACGATAATCTAATCAATACATTTTTTAGTTCGCCTATAACTTTAACATATGTTCGATCAAGTTGTGTGATTTTCAAGGAAGATGGTTCTACTTCAGCATTAATCTTTTGCCAGACAGACCAGGGCATCACATTGGATGATGCTCCTGAGTCAACCATACAATTATGCACATTTCTGTTGAAGATTTCAAAAGTTAAAAGAAAAGGAGGTACATTCTTGCGAGTACTAAGAGTCGTAGCTTGTGGTTTTTTACTCGCAGTTTATAACGCTACTTTATCTACATTATTTACATTATTTACATTATTTACAGGAGTTACAGGAAGGCTTCCTTTATCTTGAGGATCAGGATTTTTTTTAGTGGAAGTCTTCTGCGGAACTTTGCTTTGCACAACCTTGTTGCCATTTGAATTACCATTCTTGCCATTTTCTGAAATATTTTGCAACATCTTCTGTAACAAAAATGGAAACTTCAACAACTCATAAATAAAAATGTTAGCCCTTAATTTTTTAAGATCTTCAACAACATCATAATCTAATTTAGGGCTGACATTACTCTGTTTGGTTTCTGCTGATTTAGATGGCTTTGGAGGTGCAGTTGTAGTGTTCTCGACAGGAGGTTTGTTTGTTGTCTTACTCCTAGTGTTGTAAGGGTGAACAGTCTCGAAGTTAGCTTGAAAGATGTTGTCCGAGAAGTGTCCAAAGATGTTTGGAGAAGACTCTTCTTCTTGAGTTGTTTCCTGCTCGACTTCCTCCTGAGGGATTTCAGGAGGCATCAAGTTATCTTGGGCTTCTAGAATTGTCTGAAGAGCGCATTGCAAACTTTCTAGGTTCAAGCCTTCGGGGTTTGGATTAGGCTGGTTGGTGGGAAAAGGCTTTTGAAAAGGGGGTTTGTAGGGTCCTTTACTCAAGGAAGATTCTTCAGTCAACCTTTTTAAATCTATAACTTGATTAGACAATTTTTGTACAACTTTAGTTAAATTTTCCAAATCAGAGCTTTCAGGTTGTGTTTTTGTTTGTGTGGGTCTGGGGAGAATTTCAATCTTCTTTTTAGAAGAAGAAACAGTCTCAGTTTCGTTGCTAGAAGAGTCCTTAAGACTAAGTATGTCTTTTTCAATCTAAGTAGCCTCTTCGAAGGCTTCTAACAACGTCGCCTTTTTAGAATGTTTGACCCAAATAGCTATGCTTTGATGTAGATCTTTAGTGTAGTAAGCTATTACAAGACTCTCAGCAGGCATAGAATCTGCAGGGATTCAATTTTTAAGCATTAAGAATCTTTGATTAAAATCTTTAACTTTTTCTTTTGGGTTCATTTTTAAGCTCGAAAGATCCATGACTAAGACTTCCGGAGGTTTACCATCTCCGAATTTTTCCAAAAAGCATGACTCAAACTTTTCCCAAGACACTATGGTATGGGGCTGTTGGGAAAAGTACCAAGTGGATGCATTACCCTCAAAAGTGTAAGGGAACAGCCTACAAACAACGTCTTCATGTTCAACATTGCAGAGTCTAATGGCTAACATAAAGTTTTTGATATGATCTTCAACTATCTATTTTGAATCGGGATCAAACTTGGGAAGCCATTTCTTCGGGTGCTTAGGTAAAGGGTGTTGGGCTCCAGGTACAACTACAACATCCTGGTCCAACCAGGGTCTAGTAGGGTTGTTCTGATTTTCCATTGGGGTAGTGGGTGTGGAAGGCTGAGAAGGTGAATTGCCTTCATCTGAAGAGGAATATCCTCCAGAAGAGGATGGAGATAAGGGAGGTGGTGAAGGGGGTATCCCAGATCCTCCTGCAGCAGGATTTGTGTTTGGATCTGTAGGATTCATAGTGAGGTTAATATCACCTAATTGTTCTTTGATATCGAAGAAGTCTAAAGGTTGAACCCATAGATAGTTTGGTTGCCTAAGATGAGCTAAGGAACTGTGTGTTTTAATAAGATATTGATGGATAATCTCTTGTGTATCACCACCTGTAGGATTAGGGGTTGTTGGCTCAATTGTGATCTGCGGATCTTCGATTGAAGTAGTTGTTGTTTGAGGGGGAATATTATCTTGTGAATGGCTTCTAGTCACTATAGGTGAGATATTAGGAGGGGGAGGAGTCTTGCGACCACCTCGTGCCATTAATTAAGTTCAGGCCCTCCTTCTAGCACCATTTGTTGACGGGAGAAATTGAGCGTCTATCAACTAAGAGAGTGGAACCGGTCCGGGGTTGTCTAAATAACCCAAGCCATTTGGAATGAGCCACCCTGACGGGTTTAACGGCTCCATTGGCCTCTCTAAGGTCCTAAGAAAACCAAAGAGAAAACTAATCTAAACTAACTAATATATCTAAAACAAATAAAACAAACTAAAACTAGATATTATTTTTGGGATTAACTGCATAGTGTAAGTCATTAATCTATGACCCATATTCATGAGTATTAGTCTCAACTGACCAATATTTCTCATGATTTGAATAGTCCACTTAGCACTCATTGCATCGGGTGATGCTCACACTGCGGAAGCCCCTATATACTTAAACTAAAACTAACTAACAATAAATAAAAACAAACTAATACACTAATCTAATTAAAACAAACTAGTAAATTAAACTAAAACTAAATATAAACTACTCTAACTATTCTATATACAATCTACTAATTACTATTACACTAACTCTAACAATTAAATATCTAATTACTAATTGAATTACAACTTATTCACAAATATACAATATCTACAAGTTGCAGATTTGAATAAAACCTGTAAAACTCATTTGCTTTCCGCCCTAAGACAGCCAAATATATTTTTTGATTTTTATAATTTTATGAATAAGAAATAAAACTTACTGAAATTAAAAGATCTAATATATTTACTGAAATTAAACAATCTAATATACTAATTCTACCTATAAATCTAACTAAACTAATATCTGAATTAAACTACTAATAAATATACTAAACAAATGACAAACTGACCTGGAAACGCTCCTAATTTTCCCTGTGTGTGATGACTTCGAAGCTGGTCGGAGGAAGGAAACTCACACCGGTTAATCCAAAAGCTTCTCATAAATGATAAGCTGCGCTGCTCTTTGAGTTGTTAACAGGACAAACAAGACATAAAAAATCATAACAATTATATGATTTATAAATCTCTGCAATAAGGGAAACCTGTTATGCAAAAACTTATACTTAATAATTCAACTTCTGAAGAAGAGAAATCTGTCATTCACAAACTAAACTAAGAAATTGCTATGTTTTTTAAATGCTTGGAAGAAATCAGATATGGATTACAGTGATTGAATTATATCATTTGCAAATGATTAAGATAGCTAAAGTAGTCATTAACCAAATACAGATTGATATACATAACATGAAACAAAATATTGATATCATGAGAAGCTAAAGTTGTAACAAAACACCAAATTCTGCCTCAGTCTGTATTAAAATTCCATATCCTTGTTCTCCCACCAATGAGGATGATCTTTATTACAAAAATGATAGGTATTTATAAGTCTCTCCACAGGGTAAAGCCTCCCTATGGATAATATCAAATTGTTTTACATAATCTGGGAGATATTCCCAGAATCAACTAAACTAGGAAACTAAAATGACATCAGAATATTTCAAATATCCCCCACCTGCTCATCAAATCCACTGCAATTTCGAATTCATCTGTAATAGACCAAAAATAACAAGTTAGAAAGATAATTTATTAACAAAACAATAAAAATCTAATCCTACAGACTTAGCTACATAATCATCTGATTCTGTAGCTAGTCTAAAATAGCATACAGGACCAGAATCGAAATCAAATCAAATATTTTAAAATAATCAAAACCAATTTTATTTCAATGATCATTTAAAACGAATCACTAATGATTTTATCAATTTTACCATTCAAGATTAAACAAAATCAAAATTGATTCAATCGAAAACAGGGGTAAGAATACTCTATTTTTCAGTTACCATAAAATCGGGTCGAACAATAACAAGACCGCTTCATATCCAAATGAAATCAATAATGAGTCATATCGTATGTGATACGATCTAATCCAACACAACCATAATCCACTCGTTATAGATATAATTATGTAGCGTAAGATTCATATCGTTTTAATTAAATACCAAGATGGAAATACTGTTACGATTATGGGTAAATAAAACATTCATAACAGCATCAGCCAAAATTTGCCATAGATTTCGATCGCTGAGCATTGCACAGTCAACAGAAAGGATCAATTAATAGTGATCACAAACATCATAAGATCAATAGAAGTGATAATCGTAAGCTGGGAAAACAATCGAAACAAATCATGACTGAGTTTAATATAGAATAAATCGTGAATCCAATCTCATTTTACAAATTCAAATTCAAACAGAGTGTTCATTGCTATCACGAATCCAACCGATAACACGGTGGGACTAACAGTTAACCAATGCATATTAACCGGCTAGGTATAACCTTTATGAATTGGATCTATTCACGATTTGGATGCATATTAACAGAATCATATTGAACATAATCCAAATTGTATTCCTGTTGGTCGAAAATCATATGGACATAAAACCGTGAAAGTTAACCATTATTTCCAATCATATCGTATACATTATAACCAGAATGAATCAAAATGCGATTGTGTTAAAAATTGAAATGTGCGAAACAATTTGTGTCTAGAATAGATACAAATGACTTCAATTAACAGCAGAGCATTCATTTTAGCTAAATCAAACCAATCAAATCCACATCACGATCAATCAAATCGAAGAAAATCCAATCGGAGCTAAACTGGGAAAACAAACTTCCATTTAGTAAAAAAAAAGCTATGTATAGAATACATACAGTGTGACAAATAAAATCCACGCTGTAGTCAGAGCTATTCAAAAAATTCGAATTCATTATATAAACAAGCGATATTAAAACATACCTATGTGAGGCTGCTCAAATTATGCCAACTTAGAATTCACGACCACTGTAGCTGATTCCACATTTTTAAACAAAATGGAGCTTGTCGTCCTTTGTTTCTTATCAGTGGCTTGTAACTTAGCCTTTTGACTGGTAAGTCGTGCAACCTGGTCCTCTAAAGAGTGAATTCTTGACTGTAGCATTGGCACATCAAGATAATATCTTTCTAACCATGAGATGCATTGATCACAGGATGGCACTGTAGGTTTAGATAGAGTAGGAGAGGGTTTGGATGAATGACCGGGGGCTTCACAAGGCAGCTTAATGCCTAGGTAGTTAGGGTCATTCTGTAGGCAGGGGGGTAGGTTTGACACAAATTCATACGAGGGTTCGACACACAAACCTTCCAAATAGGGGTATTCGCTAGCCAAGAAACGCTCCACTTCCGAGTCAGAGTCTTCACTTAACACGATAGGGTTAGGGTTGACAGGAGGTTTTGGCTTGTTCCTCGCCATCCAAGAAATTAAATGGGCATTCTTTTTGCCTTTGGCATTTGCAGTGGGTTTTGCTTTAGGATTCTTGCTCACAGGCTTAACAGTCGCGACATCCTTGGTCACAGAGTGGGGTAGGTCGATAGGTGAGTTGGGCAAGGGTTTAGGTAGCAGGATGTTGTATGGTACTGGGGGTACAACCTTTTCCTCAGTCACCACAGGTTTGTCAACCTGTGGAGGGTTTGAAACCTCAAAATCATTGCGAGCAAGGAAATTTCTCCAACAATCTTCGCATAGACTCAAATGACAGACCACAATAATCTTAACCAATCCATAATGAAAAAGGCTACTATCAGCCTGGTTCCTTTTGTACTTCTTTGACATTTTGAACAGGCTTCTATGCAAGTAATAAGGCATATTGAGCTGATAACCCATAAAAACCTTAAGAAAACGAAGGTGGTGTAAGAAAAAAAATCCCGTACCGACCCTCGCAGGTGATAAACTGTTTGATTATCATCAATAAATCATGCCAATGTTGTTTAAGCATGGTCACGGGAAAAACTTTATCACAAGAGATAACTTTATGTGACTGGAAGAGCAGTTTCCAAGGGACCTCCTCTACTTTGCAGTTCTTGGACCATCGTTGTCTAGTGGCAGGCAAAACCATAGCAAGACTGATAAACTGCTCGTCAATTTCTAGTTGAATATCGCCGACCTTGGCTCGACAACCATCAAAGGTCATGGCAAATTGTCTAGCAATGGAGAGGTTAAAACCCTCAAATTTTTGTATGAATGAGAGCCACCCATTTTCCTCAAGGTCACTGCAGGCACTGTCGAACATCAACAGAACCTGGCTACCATTGGGTTCAGCTCGGACGACCGGGGCCATGGTGCGAGCACATGGTAAGGGTTTGATTCTAATTTATCAATGAACAAGAGCAGAGTGATTTGGTTTAACAACAATGAATGATCAAAGGGAAAGAATTAATGTGTGCATGCGAGGGTGGTGGAGTTATTCACCGCCATGCATAATAGTAATGAAAAAGTACAACCGCCAAGTTCAACCTCTGTTCAATCAATCATAGCATAGTTCAAAACCTTATCATTCAGCCAACCAAAAAATCAAACGATGAGTGATATGACAACGCACCATTAACTATAGATTTTCAAACCATTGTCATTCAACGTGGAATCAATCCCCAAAATTTAAACATGCGCTATTGCATAAATGTTTAATCAAACATTTTAAAACATTGTGAAAATCGATATTTATAAAATCAACAAGCCAAGAGCTATAACAATACGGATCTCATCATATAAAAACAAAATAAACCATGACCCCTATGCAATTCAATGACTAGGCAAGTCCCAAAAATATAAATTTACATGCTCAATGCTTTACCAGTTTAATAAAATCAAGTTATGCAACCAATATAAGAATAGGCAAATAGGCATAGTTTGAAAATCCTTTCAGCCACATAATGATAAACCGAAGGTAAGTGCCATTCAAAATATCAATAAAAATATTATGACAGTTCAAATGACGATGGAGGAGTTTTCACGCTTACAGTTGTGAAAACTAAATGGAGACCAATTTACAAATGTCGCAAGAAATGAAAATATCGTCTATTTAAAAAATGCGACGACAATTTGAAGTTCAGAAGACATAGGTGTAGGCAGCTTATAGGGCAATAGAAAAAATTGAATTGGCTGCCAACAATCTTTTCCAATGATTTTAGCTAAATCATCATTTCCGAAGGAGACTAATCCATCTCTTTCCTTTCTTAATGTAATAAACCTATCTCTATCACCTGTCATGTGTTTTGAACAACCACTGTCAACATACCAACCACATTTCTTCTGCTTAGCTTGTAGAGCGAGTGTGCATTCTTCATTGTTATATTGATTCTTTTTTCTTATCGATGTCGTTTTCTGAGGTTCATGTCTGTGACTGTTGTTATTCTGTTGCAGTTCTCTAGGAGGGAATCCCATTCTACAATATTTGGCCATGTGTCCAAAGTTGTTACATTTGTAACATTCCACTTCAATGCTCAAATATTCAAACCCATTGTAAATTGTTCACTGTGTTTCACTAGGCCTTCTTGGATACCCCTTTTGTGTATGACTTTCAAAGTTGTCTATGTTCCTATTGTTAGCTCTGCAATTCACAAATTTATGTCCAAACTTATTACATGCATAACATAAACCAAAAAATATATTTTGATACATGGGAGTTGAAGATATTCTGAAAGGAGGTGCTCTTATGAATCCTTCTTCTTCTTGAGGTCTATCTGTCTATTGTTGATTCTGAAATCTGAATCTTCTCAGTGGAGGAGTGTCCCCGTAATCTTCCTTGTATATCTTCCTATCCCCTTTGATTGTTTCTGCATATATTTTTGGATATGTTTCTTGCTCTGTTGTTTTGGATTTTGATCCCTTTTCTGTCTGATTGTATCCAAGTCCGGACTTGTCAAGATGAGATTTTTTACTGTTGATAATGTCATCCAAAACTTTTGAGCTATTCTGCATATTTTTCTTTTGAATATCCTTTCTTAATCTAACAATCTCTACTTCCAAATTTCCAATGTTCATGTCCTTTTCTTCTAGTTGTTCTTTGAGTGCTTCTTCAATTCTTTTATCTTCTTCTATTTGAACCTTCAAATTTGTGATCATTTGTTCTAGTTCTTTAGTATCTTCTTTCTTGTCTAGTTCCACTTGTAGTTTCTTATTTCTCTTCCTTTCTCTTCTGGTAACTTCTATGGCACACATCAATTCTTCTCAGTAGTCATCTTCTTCCTCTTCAATTTATTCTTCAACTTCTTCATATTCTTCTTTTTCTTATTCATATTCTTCTTCAGAGTCTTCTTTATCAGAGTCTTCTACTACCATGAATATAACTCTTTCTGTTTCATTGTCACCAACTTCATCTTCGTCTGATGATGAGATGTATTATTTGGTGCATAAGTTTTTCTTGAAAACTTTCTTCGTAGTTCTTTTGCATTTATATGTTTGTTTTCCTTTTGAGTAACCTTCATCATTTCTCTTTTTCTTATGAGGACATTTGTTAGCAAAATTACCAATACCATCACAATTAAAGAAAAATAAAGGAAGCTTACCTCTATACCTACTGTTGGTTCCCTTTTTCAGTCTTTTGATGAAGTTGGCCACTTCTTCATCATCTTCTGAGACATCACTGTTGTTGTTATGTTATTCTTGTTTCTTTTCCTTTTATTTTGATCTTTTGGATGCTTTGAAGGTTGCTTCTTTTACATATGGATTTTCTTGTTCAGTTCTCATTTCATATGTTGTGAAGGTTCCATGGAGTTCGCCCATGCTTATTGATTTTATATCTGATATTTCTTCTAGTGATGATATCCTAGGGTCAAATCTCATTGGAAGAGATCTTAGTACCTTTTGAACAATTACAAATTCTTCGATTTCTTCTCCCAATCCTATGATTGCATTCATTGTTTCATCGACTTGTAAGAGGTAGGCTAAAATATTCTCATATTCTTTCATCTTTAGTTGTTCG
>ML796567.1:227650-238913 GCA_009831015.1 Picea engelmannii
AGTATCTGATTATAATTCCTTTGTCTAG
Source organism: Picea engelmannii (assembly GCA_009831015.1). NCBI lineage: Eukaryota > Viridiplantae > Streptophyta > Pinopsida > Pinales > Pinaceae > Picea > Picea engelmannii. The sequence continues at coordinate 227,679 of ML796567.1, forward strand.
GGAAAAATATGTTAATAAGTTGGAAGAAAAATAAGATGCATTATAAAAAACAAGGACAGTGGGCACACCGAACCTTGTGATAAGTTGTTGTTCTATGAATTGGATCACCACCTTTTTCGTTTACATGAGTTAGAGGGATGGATTCTGCCCATTTCATGAAATAATATGTGGTGGTTAGTATGTATCTATGTTGTTTCAAAGAGCTCAGTGTAATATATCCTATGATATCTAACCCTCATTTCTCAAATGGTATGGAAACGACCACCATTTGGAGTGGGACAACTGCTCTCTTCTCCCTCCCCATGCTTGTTTGAGAAGTCTTACAGTTTCTAGCATATGTGTGAGTGTCCCTCAAAAGAGTAGGCCAGTAATATCCAGATCTTAGTATTTTATGAGCAGTGGTGTTTCCTGCGAAATGTCCTATTGCAGGACCATCATGGAGCTCCTTCAGAAATTTTTCTGCATCTTCACGTTCGAAAAATATTAAAATTACCCCATTGTAATTAACACAGAATAGTACTGAATTTATGAGGTGATATTGTGCAGATTTTTACCCGAGGGCTTTCCTTTCCCTAGGGTTTAGGTTTTCTGGGCAATTCCCATGATGCAGAAGATAATTCAGTTTCTCGTACCAAGAATCATGCCATGGGAAGATGTATGAAGCTTCACCACACCATAACACCAATTCATTCTCCCATACTGGGTCTTCATTTACTTGGTCATGGGCTTCAACTGCCAGTTTGCATCCCTTGTCCTTTAACTAGTTTAGCAGGTTTTATATATAGATCAAATTCTTTGACTACTACCATCCAGTTTCCTCTTCTTTTCCCCATCTCTTGTTGAGTGAATAGGGATCATACTGCAGGGTGAGGCATGATGAATTTGGTATGGTTCTTGAGGATGTAATATCTGAAGTGTTTTACTACCTTGTACACTGCATAAGCCTACTTATCTATAGCAGGGTAATTTAGTTTGTCCCCTTGGAGATTAGTTCTCATGAATGATACCGATGATTCATTGTTGTCATCATCCTTCTTGGGACAACACTGCAACTAGTTATTGGTCCAAGGAGAAAGTATAGAGGAAGAAATATTTGTTGAAATCGGGACTTCACAACATTGGGTCTTGAGATATTGCAGTCTTAATTTTACTGAAATCCATTTTCCATTCATCATCCCAGTTAAATTCAATATCTTTACGAATCATGTTTTGAAAGGGTTTGATAGTTTCAGCGAAATCAGGGGTGAATTTCCTCACAAAATTGATTTTCCCAAAGAATGATTGCATAGCCTTTTTGTTGTGAGGTAATGGACGTTGAGCTATAGCCTTAATCCTTTCTGGATCTATGAAAATCCCTTCTTGGGATATGATGTGGCCTAACAACTTACCTTCCTCGACACCGAACACAATTTTCTTAGGGTTTACGGATATACTATATTTCCTACACCTTTCAAAAATCTAGGTTAAATATTGGATGTGATCTTCTCTATTCTTTGAATACACAATGACATCATCCAAATAGAATACTAGACATTTGATGATTAGTCCCCAAAATTCTAAGTCCATGGCCCTTTGGAAGGTCACTCCTGCATTTATTAACCTAAAGGGCATGCGTTTATAAGCGAAGGTTCCCCACTTGGTTCAGAAGGTAGTTTTCAAGATGTCTTCCTCTAAAACTAGAACCTACTTGTAACCTGAGAAACCATCCAGCAGGGAGAAAATCTCAGAGCCAGACACAATCTACAAGAGTTACTCCATTGGTGGGACTGGGTAGTTTTCCTTCTCTGAAGCTCTGTTAAGGTTTCTGAAATCTATGCATAGGAGGATCTCCCCATACTTTTTCTTCACATGAACCAAATTTGCTACCCATGCAGAGTGTCTAACCTAGAAAATAATCTTGGCATCTAAAAGTTTCTTTAACTCCTGACACATGAGAGGTTTCAGGGATGGGTGGTACTTCCATAGATTCTGCTGGAAGGGTTTCACTTCAGGTTTTAACGGGATAATTTGTTGAATGATACAAGTATCATAAGTTTTCAGATCTCAGTAGGACAATGTAAAAACATCTTGATATTGTCTGAAAAGTTTGAGATAGGCCTTCCTTTCCTCTTTAGATACTGTCTTGCTGAGATTTATATTCTTGGAGTTTTCAGGGGTTCCTAAGTTTATAGTTTCATGCGTGGGACAATAACTCCCCATCTTCGTGTTCTTTGATCCTTTAAATATTTCCCTTAGGTCAAAAAGGTTCTGTAAATTGGTTATTCCCTTCGGTATCGTGTGAGCCCTTGGTTTATCAGTTGGTTGCTCTGTCTGAGGATCAGTTTTCATTGATTGTCCTAGATTACTTCATTATCAATAGCCAATTCTTTGAATCTATCCTCGTTAGTAAAAAAAATTATGATCTGTGTTGGAACTAGGGGCAGACCGAGGGTTCAAATCTTATAATGCACCAACAAGCCCTAACTACTGGCCCTTTCAGAAACACCTAGGAAGCAGATGCAATATCACCTGAAGTAGCAATAGGGGGTTGTGGGACACATATATCTACAACTAGAGGAAATGAAAAGTGGATCCAGGACAATGACACACAACAATATACTTATTCTTTATCTCACTTAAGCCTACTTCACAAGTTATATCTTAGATCAAACACAATAATGCAATAAAAATATAACAGATGGAAAATAACACATCATCAATCATAAAGAACAACAAGATATACGTGGTTCACCCTCTCCCTAGGGCTACTTTCACAAAACTGTGTTTCTTGATATATTAGATGAAAACATATAGTTTTATCTATGCACTTAGCTTGCAGATATCTCTCTCTTTCTCTTCCTTTCTCCCCCCCTGCGCACCCAGCTACAGGATTGATCTTCGCACCTAGCTGAATATTTTACAATATAGTCTCAATATTGTTCTCTACAACAATACTCAACAAGGAACAACAACCATAGTATCAACAAACCAACCTAGAACGACTGAATGAACGAACCCTCCCAGGTATTCTAGACCTTTATTTATACATTACATAGCAAAGTCTAGGTGTCAAAACCCTATATCCAAAACCCTAGGTCAAATTTACCCACATTTTCAGGGCTTCGCCAACCTGTCCTTCCTCCTTCTTTTTCGTGAGGTGATCCAAAGCACTCATTGATGTATTTTTCCACTTGCTGAGTTGTCCACGATCCCTCTTCTTTGATCCTTTATCTTCCTTGATCTTCTCTTCCAACATATAACTTTTCCTTTAGTTCACTCCTTATTTTATGCTTCTTTTCCCACTTCGAACCCTCCTCGATTTATGTTCCTTCCGCATAGTTCATACTTCTCCTTTATTCCTTAATCTTCGCTTACTTACATATCCAAGGGCCAACAGGCCCCCAACACTCACATGTGACTCATCCCAAGTCACTATAAGACTAAACCTTCTGTTTTACTTTGACTTCAGATTGCGTGGAGTAGCCTATGCTTTCTGCTCTGTCCCTCTATGTCTTGTGTAGACTATCTTTTCTGTGTCTGGTACCTAGTTTCAACTACACCGGGTACCTAGAAATGTCTTCCTTATGCTTTTACTGAGAGCTGCGAGGCAACTGGTTGTCATGATACAATTTCAACCGACTCCCATTTACCAAACCTTCTTTCCATTCTACATTAAGGGTATTCAATTGTGCAACTCCTCCTTCTGTAACATAGGAAACCTCAAATGGTCCTAGCCAATGTGTCTCGAACTTCCCTGGATGCTTCATGAACTTGGTGTCATATAACAATACCAAATCTCCTTGCTTGAATGCCTTTCTCCTAATATCTCTTTCATGGTAAGCATTTTCTCTTTCTTTTTGTACCTGCTGATGAAATCCTGCAATGAACCTGTATTCCTCTAGTTCTAGTAACTGTGTAATCTTGTCTTGAACAATGCCTGTGTCATACATACATGTAAATGCTGCAATTCTTAAACTAGGAACAAAGTATTCCATAGGTACCACTGCTTCCAAGCCATATAGCAGCTTAAATGGGGTCTGTGTTGTCATCTTCTTGCAAGTAGTTCTATAAGCCCACAATATTGTTGGAATTCTTAAATCCCAATCATCTCTATTGACACTACAAATCGTAGTCAGCGTTGTCTCCAATATCTTATTGAAAGATTCGACTATACCATTCTCCTACGGGTGGTATGGAGTGCTCTTCTGATGATGAAATTCAAATTCCCGAGTCAAGGCTTCAATAGTTGTTTTGATGAAGTGTGTGCCTTGATCACTCATGAGGATCTTTGGGCATCCAAACCTTGTTATGATATCCTCAAAGATGAACTACGCAGCTGTAGTTCCACTACAATTATTAACTTCTCTTGCTTCTTCCCATTCGGTGAAATACTCTATCGCAATAATAATGTACCGAGCTCCTGTGCACCTTCTTGGTGGGTTAATAGGTCCCACAAAGTTAATGGCCCATTTATCGAATACTTGTAATGTTAATTGTGGTGCCAAAGAATCTCATCCCTTCTAGATGACTTCCCTACTCTTTGACATACATCACAGACTTTGTAGTATTCCTTAGCATCTTTATGTAAAGTAGGCCACTAGAGGCTAGCTTTAAGAACCTTATGTGTTGTTTCTTTCCTTGCATAGTGTCCTCCTGCAATGACTTCATGCACTTATGCAAGAATCCGTGGTCTTTATGCCTTCATAACACATGTCCTCAATATATCATTTGGTCCCATATTATACAAATGTACAACTATAAGTTGAAAGTCAGATGCGTGGACTACCAACTGTTTCTTCTGAATAAATGTGTACTCGTGAGGTTCCATTCCTTTGGACATGAACTCAACTATGTCGGCGAAGTGATCATCGACTTTTCTGATGGACAACAACTGTGCATCTAGAAGTGTATCCTTTAGAATAGTAGGCTCCTCTCCATGTTCCAACCTGGATAAGTGGTCAAGTCTTTTATTCATTCTTCCTGGCTTAATCACAATTTCAAAATCATACACCTAGAATAGTAGTAGCCATTTGCATATTCTCCCTGCCAACACTGGCTTGTGGACTAAGTATTTCAATGCAGAATGGTCAATGAACATCTTAAAATGTCCTCCTAGCAAATAGTGTCGAAATTTATGTAGCACATATACCCTAGCCAAGACTTTTATTTCAATCGTAGTGTAGTTCATCTCAGCTGTAGAGAGATTCCTGCTAGCAAAGGATATAGGGTGGTCAATGTCTCTTGCACTCGGCTGTGCTAAAATTTCTCCTAATGTAATGGATGAAGCATAGACAACAACATTGAACTCCTTATTCCAATTTGGAAAAACCAAGATTGGCGTAGTGACCATTTTTTGCTTTAATGTGTCAAAGCTCTACTAGCATTCTTCTATCCATTGGAACTTGTTGTCTTTGTTTAATAGCTTCTTCATAGGTTATGTTATCTATGCATAAACTTTAATGAACTTTTTGTAGTATCTAGTGTGCCCTAATGTAGTGGGAAGATGTCTGACTGAAGTAGGGGGAGGTAGATCAACAATGATGGAAATATTGGAAGGATCTACCAACAATCCTTGCTTACACACAATATTCCCTAACAACAATCCAAAGGGTGAAAATAAAATACATTTTTTTAAATTCAGGGCAATCTGACATTGCCTGCACTTATATAACATCAATCTATAACATTCAATATGGTATTTTAGTAAGTTAAAGACAATCCAATCATCAAAATAATCTTCTAGGAACTTGTGTAAGAATTCCTTAAATGCTTCGACCACCACCCTGGAAAAGATGGTTGGTGCATTCTTTAAGACAAAAGGCATCACAATGTACTGAAACGAACCCCATTTTGTTGCAAATGTGGTCTTATGTTGATCTTCCTTAGCAATTCTGATCTGATGATAACCTGAAAATTCATCTGTGAATGAGTAGACCTCCTGTCCTCCTACATTATATAGAACTTCATCGGTAAATGGTGTAGGTAATGGATCATGTAGGCATGCATCATTTAGTTTCCTTAAATCTACACAAATTTTGATTTCTTCTGTCTTCTTATCTTGGACCACCATAGGGCTAATCCATTCAGATTCTTCAACAGGTTCTATGATTCTTTCTTCCAACATTATGTCCAGTTCAATCCTAAATTTCTTCTTATAGTTATGATTCAGTCTGTAAGGTCTCTTCTTGATAGGTCTTGCATCTAGTCTTAAGGGGATCTTCATTTCTCCCATGGGTCTTTTAATTCCATTCAGATCATTGAACTTGGTTGGAAACAAGTCCTAATATTCATGTAGTAGCTTTGTGATATTAATAATGGTGGAATCATCCCAATAGTCTCCCACATTTGCTAATTTAGGTGTTTTCTCTGTTCCAATATTAATTTTCTTAATTTTGATAGGCTATCCAACAAAAGCTAATTCAATCCCGAGCCCTTCTATGTCTCTATGACCTTCAGTTTCTATAATGTTTACATATCTAGGGTCATCATCCTCATCGACATTAATATTGTAGAAATTATGTAATTGCTGAAGAGGCACAATACATTCATCTCCTTCTTGGGTAAAGGGGAGGTTAGGTGCCTCCTCAAATACCTTTTTTCTCATAGTTTGTAAAGCCTAATCTACAGTAGGTTACTGAATTTTAAATAAAAACATAGTTATAAAGTTCTGAGTCATTCCATACCAGTCTGTAGTGATGAGGCGTGGTTCTGATTGAAGATGCCAGTTTATAGGCATAGTATCCAAGGTGTTAATGAACTTATGCACCCACTGTTCTTTAGGAGTGTTGCTCCAGGCCTCCTCACAACATCACATGTGGTCCTTTGGAAAACTTTGGTCTATGTAATGAACTTCGCATCCTTATGCTTGGTTTGAAAAGTGCATTGTCAATAAGGTGCGACACTGTGTCCACTCCATGATGTTCCTCTTGTGTGCTCCCCACCATCTAGTGTTGGAAAATATTTAATAGACATTTAACAGACAGTGAATGGTTGTCATTGATGGAAACAGTGAAGATAACATGAGAACAACAAGTTTTTAATCGACAGGAAAACATAATATAAGTTCAAAGAGGTGAATGATCGAAAGTAGCGAATGATCGAAATGCGAATGATCGAAGGCAGCGAATGAGCAAAATTTTGAGAAGAATATCTTGAGAAGAAGAATCTTTGATCATTGAAGAGGGAGACAGATCTCAGCCGTCAGATCTGAGTGTAGGGTCCTACCATCATTGGATCGAGGAGAACCTGTACGGTCTTTAAAGTGTAAGGAGAAGCGGGCGTAATCATAATAAGAAAAATTGCGATGAAATCTGAGCCATCAGATCAAACTTTGATCTGGATGATTAACTCCAATCAATGTCAGAGTATCGAGGATCGAGACTTTGAAATGGAAAAAACACTTGACAACAAGAACCCCGAAATCGCGATATGCGAATTTGCGATTTAATCGCAGTCGTTAAATTAAGAAGTGATCTGGATCGTTGATTCTCTTCATGGAGTATCGGGGATCGAGACTTTGAAATGACAAAAACACTTGACCACATGAACCCCGAAATCGCGATATGAGATTTCACAGTTTAATCACAGTCGTTAAATTAAGAAGTGATCTGGACTATTGATATAACTCCTTATCAGAGTTTCGTGAATCGGGACTTTGTAGTGACAAAAACATTTGACAACAAGAACCTCAAAATCGCGATATGTGATTTCATGATTTAATTGCATCCGTTGAATAGAGATCAGATCTAGACCATTGATTTAACTTCTTATCAGAGTTTTAGGGATCGCGAATTCAAGAGGCAAAGAACACAATCCAACAAGAATGCCGATTTCGCAATATGCGAAATCGCGATTGAATCTGAACCGTCAGATCAAGAAATGATCTGGACCATTGATCTGACTTCTTCACGGAGCTTCAGGGATCGGGATTTGTAAGTAAAAAAAACTATGAACGCCAAGAATGCCGAAATCGCGATGTGTGAAATCCCGATTGGATTTGAACCATTGGATCAAGCATTGATCGGAGGGTTACTGTTCTCTCTCACAGTTAACTACTGAGTTTGGATTCTGTTAGCAAAATGGACTCATGATTGCAAATCAGTTAGCATTTCAGTTGGCCTTTCAGTTGCTTAGACAATTTTCATCTTTTTGCCTAAGGAGTTGGGAAGTTGAACCGTCATGTCTGTGTGTATAAAAGAAGATGAAACAGAATGTGTCCAGATGGTTGTTCCGTAAGGGAAAAATAATGAAATTGGAAGAATAGATAAGAAGAGGATGCGCAGGAGGATATTAGGGATATGTGAAGTATGAGATGAAATGCAGAGTAGAATAACAGAACGATTTGAAGAAGAGAAGAATGAGAGCACGAGCTGATGCAGAGCATACCTGTGGAACAGGCAGAGGAAGAAAAGAGCAGTAGAATAGTGTGAAAAAGACCAGATTTACAGAACAAAGAAAGATTGGTAAGAAATGATTTATCTGTAAATTTGAATGTTTATTTAGCCATTGATATTCTAGGGAGGTTGGGAGGTGCTCGAGAGGACTGTTGTCCTCAGAGGTTCAAGTGGGAGCTTGAACACAGAAATTTGTAGCTTTCATCTGGTTGCAGCCAGAGAAACCAGGGTGGCAGGGTGGTGCTAGGGAGAACAAGTGTTCTTTGTTATACAAGTTGGAGCCTGTGTAACGGGAAGTTGGTGCTTCCATCTAGTTGGTGCTGGAACATTCAGGAAGTTGGTGCTTCCATCCAGTTGGAGCTAGAATATTCAGGGAGTTGGTGCTTCCTTCTAGTGGGTGCTAGAGAAACTAGAGAGTTGGTGCTCTCAAACAAGTTGCAGCTTGTAAAACAGAGGTTGCAGCCTCACATTGAGTGGGTTCTCAATTATAGATGATGTACAGAACTTAAAATACTGCCTATCATTTTGAAGAAGAAGAGGTTTTCTCCCTTTATGGGTTTCCTCATGAAAAATTTGTCTCTGTGTATACTTTATGTGTGACTGTTGTTCTTTACCTTTACTGTCCATATGTTGTATATTTTTGATGACCACATGAAGAAAGATTAATAATATTTTAACAGACTTAAAATTGTTTAATCTCACTTACAATTGATTCACCCCCCCCCTCTCAGTTGTATTAATAATTTCAACAATTGGTATCAGAGCGGGTTCCTTTTATTTAAAGGTAGATCTGTAAGCTTAAACATGAAAAGTCATGAAGGGACTTCAGCCTCTAATCCCCCTCTGTTTGATGGAACAAATTTTTCCTTCTGGAAGATTAGAATGAGAATATATTTAATGGCCTTGGGTGCTGATGTTTGGGATGTAGTAGAGACTGGATATACAAATCCTGTTGTGCTACCCAACAAGGATGATAAGTTAGAGTTTAGTTTTAATGCTAAGGGGATGAATGTTATCTTGAATGGACTTGCTGAAGCTGAGTTTGTAAAGGTGATGCATCTTGATACTGCCAAAGCAATGTGGGATAAACTTATTAACAGTTATGAAGGAAATGAGAAAGTAAAAGGTGCCAAACTTCAAACCTAAAGATTGAAATTTGAACAACTAAAGATGAATGAAGATGAAACAATTAGCAAGTATTTTTTAAGAGTTGAAGAACTTGTAAATGCCATGAAGGGTCTAGGTGAGATGTTTGATGACTCACTCTTAGTTCAGAAGATTTTAAGATCCCTGCCTGATAAATTTAATCCAAAAGTCTCTGCAATAGAAGAATTAAATGATCTTAAAACTCTGTCCATTGATCAACTTCTAGGAACTCTAACTGCATATGAAATGAGAATTAACAATGATAAATCCAGTACTAGAGAAGCATCTTTTAAAGGAGACAAGAATACTGATTCAGAATTAGATGATATTGAGGAAAAATTTGTGAGAATGTTAAAGAAAGGATCAAGAAAATATCAAGGGAAGTTGCCCTTCAAATGCTTTAACTATGGTAAGATAGGTCATTTTTCATCTAAGTGTACTCATCAGAAAAAGGATCAGAACTCTCATGATGAAAAGAAGTACAAATACAAGAAATATAATAAGAAGAAAAGTTTGGTTGCAAATAATGACAATTCTTCAGAAGACACCGATAGTGACTCATCCTGTGAAGATAAGGAAAATGAATTCATGATTATGGCTAAAGAGGATTATGATAAAAGCACAGGCAGTGATGATAATGATGAAGAATCTATGGTTGATTTGGAAGGAGAACTGATCAGTGCACTGGAAGAAATTGATAGACTCATAACTAAGAACAGAAAGAAAAAACAATTGTTGACACAGTTCGAGAAAGACAGTAAAAAACCTAATGAAGACTTTGCTCTGCTGAAAGTGGAATTAGAATAAGCAAAGAAAATAGAAGACATACTGAAACAACAATTGTCAGAGAATAAAGTCATATGTGAAGCCTTAGAAGAAGAGATAGTGAAAACTAGAAAAGAAATGGAGAAATTTAAAGGATTGTATCATCAAAATATGCCAAGTATTAAAGCCTCAGAAGAATTAACATCCATTCTAAATCAGCAAAGAAATTCAAAGTTGAAATCTGGATTGGGATATGAAGAAGGATCAAGTAATAGTCATCCAAGTAATACAGAATCTATCAAGTTTGTCAAATCCTCAAACATTGACAATAGTCACTCTGCAGAAACAAAGAAAGAAAATCAACCATCAAGAAGAAATGAAAGGAAAAAACCCAGAACAGAATTTGTAGACCAGAAAGTTTATTGGCATGAAAGAAATCGACCTCCTCAAAGAAGACATATTTTTTCAAGGTATAAAGATTTTTTCTATGGTTATTGTTTTTTCTACTATAATTTTGGTCACAAAGCTATAAACTGTTCTTTAATATTTAGATATTAACAATCAAGATACTCAATGAGGAACTATCCTCCACAACAAAGTTTGAGACAGCCGAGCAACAAACAACCACAGGCCATAAATCATGTGATGACTGGGAGAAGGATACAGGTGAGACACAACAACAGTTATGAGCATAACAATCGTTATGATCTTTTATTCAGTGAACCAGAATGTTACAACTGTCATAATTATGGACATAAAGCTGCAGACTGTCGTTTAAAGAACTAAAATCTAGACTTGAACTCCACTGTTGAAAATGTCAAGGTTTGGAAGAAGAAAGTAGATGACAAGTGTGGACTAGTGCTATCAGCTCAAAGGAAAACGAATCCCTGGTATATTGACAGTGGATGCTCCAAACACATGACTGGAGACAGAAGTAAGTTTCTAACTCTAA
>ML796567.1:245050-284325 GCA_009831015.1 Picea engelmannii
GCTGGTGTGTCTTTCAATGCCTCATCCAATGCCAACATCCTCTGTTGTATTGGTACAATTTTCTCAAATTCAGCTAGAAATATATCTAAATGATTTAAACCATCAAATGTTGGAAGATTGATTACTTCTGTGCCGATCCAACTATTACAGAGAAATCCCCCCATGGAGAAGTGGATTCCCTCTTGGGCTCTAGACTCCTAAGACCAAGACAAAACGGGTGCTAATGTTTGTCACTGAAATCCTTTTAAACCTAGATAAACTAATGTATAGAGAAGAGGAAGAAAGGTGTACCTTTTTAATGATGTTCATCCTCGTACAATCCAAGTTGATATTTGATCCCCAAGCTCCTCGATAAGTCCTGCAAAACAAACAAAGACATAACAAGCTTCCTATTCTACTAAGATTAGCTTGAAACCAGATCTATCTAATAAAGACAAGTTCATGTAGAATAAACACAACCTTGAAATAAATAGGCCAAGCACATATGTATATTAATTAGAACAACAGAGAATACTTACAGACCTCTGATGAAAGTGAAACAAACTCTCCCAGCTCTCCTTGTCCAAACCTTTGCTCAAATAATCCACACAAAATGATGATGCTTCAATGATATCTCCTTTATGAGATCATAAGTTTGATGCCTTCAATGTCTCTCCTTTTCACCACGAGGAGGACTCCTTATATAGGCTTGGAGAGGCCTAACCACTTAATATATTCTTGGGATAGGTTGAGGATCCTTCTCCTTCAGTTGTGGATCTTCCCTAAGATCGAGCCTTGACCTCAGATTCAAATCCAACCAACTCCAGAGATGAGGGGGATGATTTTCCTCAACGGTCCAAAATTTTCTCAAAAAGGGCCAACGCTCCCTTAGAATGGGGCACAAAGCGTTGTAATTCTCCCCCAAAATAGGGTATAGAGCGTTGGCACTCCTTGACAGTGTATAGGGGAGCGCTGCTTTCCAAAATTAATTTTTGAGTGGTTTTTTCAATGGAAAAAGACTTGTACTCTTTGTAAAATGGTTTCTCCTCTTCAAAAACAGTCTTTTGAGGTGTCTTTTAAGTGTTCTTGATAATGTTTTCTGAGACACAACATATGCAATATGATAGTATAATATTTGTGACACTTGCGGCCAAAATGCGACACTTGTGACATTGGTAATGATGACACTAGGCCATCATCGTAATGAGTAATTTTGATGTGTAATAGATTTCCCCCCAAAGTGCGAAGTTAGAAGACATGAACTGATGACTGAAGTACTTTGTATAATTTTTCGAGCAAGGGTATGGACTCAGAGAACCTGGAAGAAGCTGCACACAACCATCAAACAAATATTATGACATGTTTCAAACCCAAGGCAAGCATATCTATGCTTGAGTGATAAATACTTTCAAGGTATGACCACCATAAAATACACTTCAGATCCATAATTATATTGACAAAAAGGTATAGCCACTGAAGATACAATGTGGATCTATACTTCCTATGACCTGAACTAATCGTAGCCACGAAGAATACACAGTGGATCTACGAGATGAAAAGACATAGCCACGAACAATACAAAGTGGATCTATGTGACAGTATATGTGTCAATGTTCAAAAGAAACTCCATTTCAACCTGGGAAAAGTACATATAAGAGTGATGAATCAACCCAGGGTATTCTTACCGATCCCAATGTAGTACGAATCTAACCATGTGAATAGATGTCCTGATGTCAAACATGGCAGAAACCACTTGATTAACAGTCAAAGAGGTAAACCGTTAACAAGCGCGAGGGAAATCATCATTGATGTCAATGATTCCCAAGGTACTCTAGTACATTCCAAAAAATGTGAATGGATGAGCTAAAGTCAAACATCCATGGAATCATCCGATCAGAGGTCAATTATGTAGACCCACTATTAGATGTGAGGAGGCTTTCTATTGAGGCATGCAAGTCCCAAGGTACTAACTAGTTTCTAAGTCTAGTTCTGGCATAATGTGATGAAGTCAACAAGAATAGACTCGTTGAAGGAGGGCCTTGATGTATCCCCCATTAACAACACAAAACTGACATAGAGATGTAATTGGTGGATCAAAAGAACATGGACTGACATGGGTATTGAAACAAAAATTTGTGATGGTTGACTCTTGAGATAGATACTTCCCTTGAACACTGAGGCACAACATCATAAAAATGACATGGACCAAAACATGATAATGCAGTGGATATTGTGACTTTCATTAGGTGACCCAAAGGAGTAAGAAAACTCAGAGGATTGGTTCAATGCAGAGGTTCAACTAATTAAAATGTTGTGCAAAGACAAAGTGTCATGTTCAAGGGAGACCGTAAGAGTTACTTGTAATGTTTTCAAAAAATAATTGGCTTGCTTCTTTAAATTTTTCCCCCATCCAGATAGACAAGCACCTCTTTTGATTTAACGAACTTGAGGAGGGTAACACATGCTCAATATAACTCACCTTTGGTAAGTATCTCTTCCTTTATTTAACGAATTGGAAGAAGTAAGGGTTCAGTCCCGTATGGGTCCTTTAATGTATGATTGTTTAACGAGTCCAGAGAAGGTAAAATTAGTGGTTTTTCATATTTAGAGAGTCTGAAAATGACTTAAAGATGACTCCAGTTTTTTCCTTTTTCATAATGTTAGTCTCGTGAGGCTGAAAAATAGATAAATTATCACTTGAAAGACTTCCTTTCAAACCTTTTAACGAGTGGGAAAGGAAGCAAGATCACTCGATAATATTTTCACGTTTAGAGAGTCTGAAAAGAGCTTAAATACGACTCCAGGGGGTTTCTTTTTTGTGTATCCATGCGAGTTCAAAAAAGAGATAAACATTTACTTGGTGCATTATTATGTATTTCTAAGCGTGAGAATGAATTAAGACTATGCTCGTTAATGTGACAAGATGAAAAACGAAAAAAATTGCTCTGAAACCTATCAATAATGTCAAAACTGCATGCCAGTGTATTAATGAGGCTTCGAAAATATTTTTCAAAACCCAAAATAACTATGTCTTAGGAAAAAATCAAATTTATAATAGTAAAATGGGGTAAAAATGTCTTTTACCATTTCATTTGTGCAAAGATTTGTAGCACTGGATAAATTTCTCTTTGGAGGGTGATTTTTGCATTGATTGGTGCCAGAGCTAGTGTCAACTATTTTTGTCATCGTCTGGACCAGGTTGGTGCTCTTCTTCCTCTCTTTAATTTACATGGTTTACATTTCGTTTTTAGGCAATAATTGGGTTCAAAAAATGATGCCCTGGGATGACACAAGCACTCAAAAGGGCTTGGCGCTCCTCTATATCGTTAGGGGGAGTGCGGCCCAATTTTTCTAGCACTCATCTAAGCTAAAAGGCAGGGCGCTAGAGATCTGTTGTAAGAGTGAAAGGGGCGCTACCCAATACACACAAAAAATGCCCAAAAACTATCAGCGCTCCTTCAATGTGTAAAGGGGAGCATTATGTTTTTTTTACAACACCTCGGTGGCCCTTTTAAGGAAGCGTTGGAACCCTGGTGTGAGTGTCAACAGGGAGTTGGCCTCATAAAAAGAGAAAAAATGTTTTTTAAAGTTTTTTATTGCCCAATAATTGTCGAAAAATCATGACTAATGACTTTTGGTTGTTGATGATATAGGTAAACTCAACAAAAAGTCATGATCGGGTGGAAATAAAGAGATCATGATCTCAATGATGTGGCCTCCTTGCAAATCCCCCGATCAAGGGCCACATTAAGGAATTTTGATCTCCTCAAGTTATTCAAGATGAAAAAGATGAAGAAAGATATTCTTCTTCTCGTGTATATGATCGGGTTCCAAATTGGAACGTAGCTTCTTACCATTGAGTTGGAAGATGTGTACTTCCTTACTAGCCTCTCAAAGAGAGGGGCCCCTGTTATTTTATCTAGACAGAGGGCACTTCCTATGCCTGTAGATGAGTACTTGGAAAACCATTGTGTCCTAGGATCAATATTAGTGGGAGGTAGAATTACAATCAAAGACATCAGGGATATACCTCTTCACTCCATTCTATTTTCTATTATGAGTATAGCGGGATGTACCAACTCACACTTAGTTTCAATATCACAGGTTTCCTATGGTTTACAATGTCTAGAGACAACACTGCTTAACTGGAGTGTAGGGTTCCTTCAGAATGTGAAGGAGCATATTACGAGATGCAAAGTAGGGAAGTAGAAGCAGTTCAGATACGGTTCATTCTTGGTTTCATTCTTATTATAACACATTCATCATATGCAACCTTAGATTGCATTAGTAGTACAACCAGTTGGAGAACCACGTATGGAGCGATGGACTAGCTTATCTCTGAGACTAGGTTCATAGTCAAAGTTCAAGTTCACTGGTGATTTCTTCACTTGGTTGAGATGCCAATTGGTCATGATAGAAGAATTACCATACACCGGAGTGGATTTCCGAGGAAGCATGGACTTCGTTCTTCCAGAAGGGGAGGACTGGGACAAGTCAGGTGAGAAACCAAAACAATCTTGTCAAGTGTTTTTTTTTTTTTTTAAACTTATATTATTTTTTTGGGTACGTAGAAGAGTTTCTAATGGATGTATCATTTCATCATGCAGACAGGGGAGCAACACGTCCGACAGAGATACCGACACTGAGACGTCGCAAGGATGCTCAGATAGTGGTAGATCAAGGGGTAGCAACAAGAGGTCTCCAAGAGGTTGAAAGAAACCTCCAAGGCCTCATGATGGGTATCCCTCCTTTTAGGAGGCCGAAAGTGCCACTACATCTACAGAGACACATCGTGGGAGTGTCTGAGAGTCTTAACTCTTTATTGAGGCGAGTAGCCCGCACAGTGATATGATACTTGGAGCACAATGTGATGTAGGAAGATTAGAGTCTTCCTGATGATTGTATAGTCTGTATGACGATGTTTATGGGCATGAGGACCCAATATTTTTCCCTTCTATGTACTTTTTGATGTAACCAAACTTTTTCATCATGCAATATATATACATATATCTGAGTTTTTACAGTTCCAAATGATGTTTTAAATGTGATGTGTTTTAATTTACATGTGATTTATGATTTATTTCCTTTATGAAACCTTATCTATGTGTGATATATCGATCCATGATGTAATTGGATAATGAATCCAAAATGGTATTGAGTTCTCTTGGTATGTGTCTATATTCGATAAAATCAAACATTTGTTCAAGACGATGAACTCGTAAGTGGATACGTAGTAGGATAGGATTTCAAATAGCGTATATTTGATGAAGTTGACAGACCATGAGTTGAGAGTCTAGGTTAACGATCATACGAGAAACACCTAGGGAGGAGGCTTCAATTAAAAGTTTGATGGAAGCATGATATTATACCATGTTGTTAGTTGTCGATCCTAAGAAAATACCTCCTGAACTCACCAACTCATCAGAGTGGTAAATGAACCAAGCTGCAGAAGCAACGTTATGGGTGTGTTGACTAGCACCATATGCAAACCCGACAAAAATAGGAAAGGAAGATGTCATCTGCGCATGAAAACACAAGACACAGTATAAGAAGATAAGGAAAAAACCCAATCACACAAAAGAAAAAGAAACACCAAACTAAAATACAATAGTGTACAAAGCACACATGCTAGATGTTCTATGCATAGTACTTCTTAAGGTAAAGCTCATTCTAGGGCTCAACCAGTGAGATTCCGTCATAGTCAACTAGATCGTAGGCGCCTCTATGTAAAAAATGTTTCACAATGTAAGGACCATGCCATAGAGGTTCTAACTTACCTGTCCCTAACTTATCATGAGCCTAGTCATAAACGAGGACTAGGTCTCCCTATGCAAAAGTATGAGGGTGGACAGTTTTGTCATATTGATTCTTGATTCGCTTTTGATACGTCTCATTAACGATAGCGGTATTATGACGTGTTTCATCCAACCTGGTGAGGTGTAAGAAGCATTCTTATTTGGTAGAAGTATGAGGCAGGAGTTCTAATTTGAGTTTCAATGAGGGTAAAAAAACTTCTATGTCATATACTAACTAGAAAGGAGTGAATCCAGTAGCAGTTTTCACTGAAGTATGGTAAGCCTAGAAAGAAGAGAAAAGTTGTAGATGCCAATATGTCTTGTTTTCCCCCACCATATGTTGAATCATGTTTTTAAGGACCTTTTTGATGGCTTCAACTTGTCCATTTGCTTGAGGATAGTAAGAGGATGAGTTCTCATGGAGAAAACCCAACTTGGCATGAAACTCACTCATCATCTAGTTTTGAAAGTGTGAACCATGATTAGTGACAATGGCTTGTGGAACACCAAAGTGAGTGATGATGTTGTTGAAGAAGAAAAGAGCTGCAATATGACCATTATTCAGAAAGGTAGGTATATCCTCAGCTCATTTTGTGAAGTAATAGATGACGACGATGATGTAATCGTGCCCCCCAAATAAGGTAGGATTACACTGCATGAAATCAATGCCCCATTTGGAAAAGGGTCCGATGGAAATAATGGGATGCAATGGAGCAGGGTGGGTGTGTTCCTTTTTGTGAAAAAGTTGGCAGGGTGATAATTGTTTGACTGCCTCAATACAATCTTTGAAAATAGAGGGCCAAAAGTAGCCGCATGTAAGATTTTCTGAGTTGTAGCCATCCCAGAAAGATGACCACCACAGGATCCAAGGTGACAGTCATTAAGAAAATGCTCAGCCTCTTCATGAGTCAAACATCATTGTAGGATAGTATCAATACCACAGAGATACAAAGTGTCACCAATGATAAGGTAGTGGTGAGAATGATGGCGAATACGGCGACGCTCTTCATGAGAGATATCGGGCTGAAAACGTTGGGTCTGGAGATAAAGACAGATATCTCCATACCAAGGATCAGACGTCCTAATGAGGAACAAAGTTACATTGGGGAGAGAATCTTTGGGCTCAGTATCTTCATCAGCATGGGGAAGGTCGCAGATAAGCTCCACAAACACCAAGGATTTTTTTTATCTTTGGACTTAGCAAAATCGAGATCGAATTCCTGAAGGATGATAATCCATTTGGAATATTTACCCCTGAGAACTTGACATGTCAGAATGTGATACATGGGGTTAGACTCCGCGATAACTGTGGTGGTGCGTAGAAAAATGTAATGACAAAATCTTTGGACAACTATGACGGCTGCCAGAGCCAACTTTTCAACATGTGAATATCAGAGCTCTGGACCAGATAGACTTTTTATCAAATAATATATCACATGTTCCTCACCGCTAGGGTCCTCTTGAACTAACACCATAGAAATAGTGGAAGTCGAGGCTTCTAAGTAAAGGATATATTCCTTTGTATAATTCGGAGGATGCAACAGAGGTGCATTGGTCAATGCATGCTTAAGAGAAGTAAAAGATCATTGAGCAGTGTCATCCCACATGAAAGGGGTGTCTTTCTGCAACAATCACATAAATCCTTTGGCAATCTTAGCATAGTTACAAATGAAACGACAAAGAAAGTTTCCTTTCTCCTGTAAAATTTGGAGTTGTGTCAAATTATTAGGTGGAGGTAAAGCAAGGATAGCCTTAATTTTTAAGGGATCCACATGAATCCTGTCCTTGGAAACAACGAAGTCGAGGAGGTGACCTGATTCGACAAAAAAGATACACTTATGTGGGTTCAAACGAATGCGGTAGAGCCGTCATCGAAGAAAAATATCTCGTAGATGACCAAAATGGTTTGATTGACTGGATGAATGGGTAGGTAAATCATCGAGGTAGGGTTCCACAATATGTTTGATATCATGGAAAGCATATGACATGGCCCGTTGGAATGTAGCACCAGTGTTTTTTAGGCCAAACAGTAGTTTCTGATAGGCAAAAGTTCCCCACAGGTAGATGAAGGATATCTTATGCTGATCAAAAGGTAAAATGTCAATCTGGTTGTATCCTAAGAAACCATCCATGAAAGATAAAATCACACTACCTGCGCACTTATCAATGATCTAGTCGATGAAGGGCATAGGGTAGTTATCTTTCAGACAAGCCTTATTGAGGTCCCTATAATCAACACATACACGAATGGTTCCTTGTTTCTTAGTGACCAAAACAATATTCGAAACCCATTATGTCAAAGGGACAAGATAGATGAAGCCGGATTTCAACAATTTCTCAACTTCTGCCTTAATAGCCACGGTCTTCTTAGGATGGACCGGGTGGAGTTTCCATCGAACAGGTTTTACACCTAGGTAACTTTTGATCTCATGCACAACGATCGAAGGATCGATCCCTAGAATTACTTTGTAGCTCCAAGCGAAGACATCACATAATTATTTAAATAAAGCGGTATAAAAAGCCACTTCCTTGGGCGAACAATTAGCACCGAGATTAATATTTTCCATGACACCTTCCTTGATCTAAATGTCAATAATGACCGTAGAGGTAATGTTGCCTAAATTCCCCTCAGAAATAGTATCTTGTGTAAGTATGGGTGATAGTGGAATGTCGACAACATGGGGGGGGAAGATAGAGTGTATATCTTCCTGTAATTTTTCAAGAGGTTGAAGAAAAGAGGATCGATGATGGTTATCATCCCAAGGTACGTCGTCAATGCTAAGAATTTCCATGATATATTCGTTGGATGGAAAGATTTTAGAAATGTAGTCAAAGACAGACGTCAAGGAATTTAACCAATATGGCATCGAGTAGGTGTCGGGTGCCAAGAGATGTTGGTCATCCGAAGAGGGAGAGGCTGATTGAATAGAAATGTATGAATCCTCGACTGGACTAAGTGGCATGGTGTCACCTAGTGCATTGAATTCTAGAGGAATAGGTACAATCCAGGGATCAAATGATTCCAGAGACTGATAAGTCGTAGTCAAAATCATATTGACCATGGAAATATGATGCGTGGTAGGAGGGAGTGGTGTAGGGAAAGTACCCATAAGGGTGGAATATTTTAACAATCCTACACGAACACTTTCATATGTGATCTTGTGATTTCCCAAGAAAGGAATATTATTGGTAGCAGGAGCGCGAGCATCGGGTGTACATAAATCTAACTGATTGAGAGTGACCATTTTGCCCTGATGAGGAAATTGTACACATCAAAACAATGACAAAGAAACAAAAGTCATAACATAAAACCAACTTCTTCCAAGTAACAAGTTGTAATTGAGGGGAGCATCAACCACCACGACATCAACAAAGACAGTTTTTCCACCCAACTGGACGGACAAAGACTGCAAAATTCTGTGAGGATGAAAACCTCACCCATCAAATGCGCACAACATCATTGGGGATTTGTTAAGTGTGGTTGATTTCAAGATTTTCCAACAGGCTAAAGAAATGACACAATTAGAGGCTCCCTCATCCAAGATAGTTCAGTGAATTTGTTGATTGTGAACAACAACATCAATTTGGAAAGCAAGTTGGTGGGAGAGTCGAGACGTAAAATTGTCCAAGATAAACATGATATTGTTGGATGAATCAGGATAAAAATCACCAATAGTAGCCAAGAGCGTTCTACATTGACTAGGGCAGTGTTGTATAACTTCTAACACAGACATAGCACACGATGCTTGAGCCAAATCTTCAACAATGTTGTAGTTATGGGCGACACACAAACTAGGATTAAAGGTAGATTTACGGATAGTGCTCTTAGGAGGGAATAATATAGAGTTGAACATAGGTTGTAGAGCAGGTGTTTAAATCAATCCTATTAAAAAAATAAATATGGGCACTTTTCAAGGCTTCATCATGAGAAGGGTGGTTGTAACTGCCCCCTAGAGAGGGGGTTTGAGCAACCATAGATTGATGCTGAGGAAAAGAATGAGTAAGCACGACGGGTTGGGAATTCCCCTTAAAATGTTTGGCCACTTCATCGTGATGTGGAAAGTATCGAGTGTAGTGATCGTCACCACAAATAAGACATGGGAATTTTGACTTTCGTTGTGGTTTCTTTTTGGTAGCAGGTGGTGGGTTTTGAGATTTGGGTGTATGTGTTATATTCTTTGCATGTGTGTGTGTAGGTGCGTTAGATATGACAGCTGGGTCTGACAATCCCTCGTACTAGTTCTCTTTTTGTGCCATGTACACCGTATTATTTCCTATGGGGGTCCCACGGGGGGGTAGGTATGGCCCTCCTGGTTACATGCAGTGCTCAGGGCAGTGCCTCGAAATTTGTTTTTGGGTGGTTTTTGCTATTTTTAGGGGATTTTTCTATTTTTAGCAGTTTTGTAAATTAATCCTGGATCAAGGAATTAGGGTTTTTGTATCTACATAATACCTAAAACCATTATATATATATTGTATAGTGAATGGTGAAATTTGATATAATGAATATAAGAAAGGTTTTCCCGGTTGAGGGTTTCCAGTATAAATCTCTGTGTACTATGTGAATGAGCAATTGATTAAATTCTGTTTTTCTTAAGAATATATATGCATTACTTTAATTCACGGGTTCAAAAATTACATGTGGCATCAGAGCTCATTTTTGGCTTAAGAGGGACACCGTTGTTTTTGAGGGTTTGGCTCGGTCTTGATAGATCAAGTTTATCTTGGGTCTGTGATAAACCTGGGTTTAGTGGGAGATTTTTCAGTGGTGATTTGAGTGCAGAAAGAGGAATGGAAAGCTCTTATAGAATCGAGATAGATAAGTTCAATGGTAAAAACTTTGAGCTATGGAATATGAAGATGGAGGACCTTCTTGTAGACAAAGAACAATGGATCACTGTGGATCCTGGTACACAGCCTACTAGTACACTGTCTACTAGCACACAAGCTATTGGTACACAACCTTCCAGTACACAAACTACTAGTACACTAGCTACTGGTATGTCGAAGGAAGATTGGGAGAAGTTGGACATAACAACAAGAAGTATTATTCGACTCTGCCTGGCAGATTCGATTTTGTTGAATGTCTCAGGAGAATCTACAACCAAGGAACTATGGGATAAGTTGGGGAATTTGTATCAATCAAAGTCCCTGGTAAACAAGTTGTTTCTTCGAAAGAAGTTGTATTATATTAGGATGGAATATGGAGATTCTGTGACAGAACATATAAATGCCTTTAATAATCTGGTAAGTCAACTTGTCTCTATTAATATTAGAATTGTAGAAGAAGATAAGTGTATTACTTTGTTATGTTCTTTTCCAGATTCTTGGGATAATATGGTTGTAGCAATTGGTAGTACCACTCAATCTACATTGAAGTATGAGGATGTAGTTTCATCCTTATTATCTGAAGAGATGAGGTGAAAAGAATGGATGGTTACAACATAGATTCTTTATTTGTAAGAGGGCATACCCAAGACAGGAACCCTGGTAAGCCTTCGGGGTGGAGATCTAAATCTACAGGTAGATCTAAGCCTCCAGGAAAATCTTTGAGGAAATGCTGGAAGTGTGGTAAAATAGGGCATTATAAGAAAGATTGCAAGTATAAGAAGGTTGAAAAACCAAAGGGATCTGATAGTACCTCTTCCACAGAGGAAAAAACCTCCACTGAAGAAGGAGGTGAAGTTTACCTGACATCTACAAGTACACATACAGACCATGATGTATGGTTGATCGAACCAGGTGTTTCATACCATATGACTCCTCACAGGGAGTGGTTCTTTGAATATGAAAAATATGATGGTGGTGATGTATTACTAGGAGATGACTCGACAACAAAAATATTGGGATGTGGAAGGGTTAAGTTGATACTAAAAGATGGAAGGATTAGAACACTTCCTGGGGTTCTACACATTCCAAAACTATCCAGGAGCCTAATATCTGTAAGAAAGATGGATGATGCAGGAGTGGATATTGTATTTGGAAAGAACATTTGCAAGATGGTACTAGGATCAATGGTATTGATGAGGGGAGTTCGGTATGGAACTATATACAAGTTGTTGGGAAGCACTTATACTAATGGGTGTAACAGTTCTATTGTCCTTGAATAGATAAATAAAGAAGACAAGACCAATATTGTCCCTGGAAAGAAGATCATGTTGTGGCATCAAAGACTGGGGCATATTGGAGAAAAGGGCATTTGAACACTACACGGTAAAGGTATGGTTGAAGTTATGTCTAATTGCACTCTGGATTTTGATTTCTATGAACATTGCATATATGGTAAACAAAATCAAGTAAGATTCCCGTCTGGTGCTACAAGAGCAAAGGAGATCTTAGAGTTGATACACAGTGATGTGTTTGGACTTGTTCATGTTCCATCCCTAGGTAAATTTGTGTATTATGTTTCATTCATAGATGATTTTTAAAGGAACACATGGATTTATTTTCTTAGAAAGAAATCTGAGGTATTTGATAAATTTAAAGAGTTTAAGGCTCTGGTAGAAAATCAGATAGAGAAGAAAATAAAGGTATTGAGAACAGATAATGCTGGAGAATTCTATGGAAATGAATTCGAATAATTCTGTAAGAAGTGTGGTATAACAAGGCAGAAGACTACTCCATACACTCCTCAGCAGAATGGAGTTGAAGAAAGGATGAACAGGACACTGATGGAAAAATCAAGGAGCATGCTCAGCAGTGCCAGGTTAGGAAAAGAATTCTGGACAGAGGCAGTGGGTACAACATATTACCTGGTCAATCGATCACCTTCATCAGTATTGGATGATAAAAATCCACATGAGGTATGGTCTAGAAAGAAACCCTCTCTTCAAAATCTTAGAGTGTTTTGTTTTGATGTTTATGTACATGTTCCAAAGGAAAATAGAAGTAAGCTGGATGAAAATGCTGAAAAGTGTATCTTTATTGGTTATAAAGATGGTGTGAAAGGTTATAAGCTTTGGAACCCAGAAACCAAGAAAACTGTTTACAGTCGAGATGTTGTTTTCAGAGAGGTAAAAGATGTGTCCAAACATTAATTCCTACCAATGCAAGATGAACCTAAGAAAATAGAGCTTGAGTTGGATGATACAAAATATGAATCATCTGAAGAAGAGGAAGGAAAAGTAGAAGAAGAAGAACCTCATACCCTAGTATTAAGGAGATCAATGAGAGAAAGAAGGAAACCAGAAAGGTATAGTCCGCCTGATTTTCATTCCAATTTTTCTTTATCTATTACTGATGATGATCCCAAAACTCTCAGGGAAATAGTGAATTCAGAGGATAGTAAACTATGGAAGAAGGCCATGGTTGAAGAAATGGATGCCTTGGATAAGAATGAGGCATGGGATATAGTTGATTTGCCAGCTGGAAGAAAATTTGTTGGTAGAAAATGGTTGTTTAAGAAGAAGTTTAATGCAGAAGGTAAAGTGGAGAAATACAAAGCTTGATTAGTAGCAAAAGGTTATTCCCAGGTAGAGGGAATTGACTTTGGTGAGATTTTTTCTCTTGTTGTCAAATTAACATCTATTATATTTCTTTTATCTATTGTTGTTTCTTTTGATATTGAAGTGGAACAGATGGATGTGAAGACATCATTCCTACATGGGTATTTGGAAGAAGAAATCTACATGAAGAAGCCAAAAGGATTTGTAGTGAAAGGAAAGAAAGAGCTGGTATGTAAGCTAAAGAAGTCACTATATGGTCTGAAGCAATCACCTAGGATGTGGTACCAAAAGTTTGACACATACATCCTTGGATTGGGATTTGTAAGAAGCAGGGATGATCACTATGTATATTCCAAGCAGGTTGGTAATGAATTCATTAATGTAGTGTTGTATGTTGATGTCATGTTGTTGGTAGGAAATAACATGGATGTTATCAAGGAGGTGAAATCACAGCTATCCTCCAAATTTGACATGAAGGATCTCGGTGCTGCTAACTTCATTATGGGAATGGAGATTAAAAGAGATCGTGCAAACAGGAAACTCTGGTTGAATAAGAGAAAATATGTTGAGACGATATTACAGAGGTTTAATATGCATGGAATTAAACCGGTCAAGATTCCTATTCCTATAGATGTAAAGTTATCTTCATATCAGTGTCCCAAGACATAGAAAGAAGAAGAGGACACGTCCCATGTTCCATATGCCAATGCAGTTGGAAGTTTGATGTATGTAATGGTCTGTACTAGACTGGACATTGGACATGTAGTGGGAGTTTTGAGCAGGTATATGTCAAAACCAGGGAAGGAGCATTGGAAAACAGTAAAGAGGGTCTTTAGGTATCTTTGTGGCACTACCAGTTATGGATTGTGCTACCCAGGAAGACCAGGATTGGACAAAGTGCTAGACATACATGGCTTTGTTGATGCATACTGGGCTAGAGATATGGATCAAAAAAGATATAAAAGTGTGTATGTGTTTAACCTATTTGGAGGAGAAATTAGTTTGATGAGAAAAAGACAGGCTGTAGTGGCACTCTCAATTACAGACGTCAAATACATGGCAACCACTCATGCAAGAAAGGAAGCAATATGGCTACAAAGATTGTGTTTAGGTATTGGGTTGGTACAACAAGTAGTGAGATTATATTGTGACAGTCAGAGTGAAATATTCCTGGCAAATAACCTAGCTTATCATTTGAAGACAAAGCATATTGATGTTCAGTATCACTTTGTGAGAGACATGGTTGAGGAAAAGAAGGTGTTGCTGGAAAAGGTTGACACTTTGAAGAATGGTGCAACTTCATTGACAAAGTCCGTGAGCACAGAAAAATCTATCTTGGTGTAGAGTAAAAATGGGTATTGCTTCCCTGGATTTTTGACTAGATAATCCCCTGGACCCGTGGATGCAAAGAAAACAACAAGTGGGAGAATGTTTGGTATGTGTTATATTCTTTTCATGTGTGTGTGTGGGCGCGTCAGATATGACAATTGCGTCTGACGATCCCTCGTACTAGTGCTCTGTTTGTGACATGTGCACTAGGCGCTTTCCTAGAGGGGTCCCAGGGGGAGGCAGGTATGCCCCCCCCTGGTCATGCACAGCGTTCGGGGCAACACCCCGAAATTTGTTTTTGGGTGGTTTTTGCTATTTTTAGCAGATTTTTCTATTTTTAGTGGTTTTGTAAATTAATCCCAGATTAAGGGATTAGGGTTTTGGTATATATGGAATACCTAAAAACATTGTATATATATTGTATAGTGAATGGTGAAATTCGATATAATGAATATAAGAAAGGTTTTCCCGGTTGAGGGTTTCTGGTATAAATCTCTGTGTACTATGTGAATGAGCTATTGATTAAATTATGTTTTTCTTAAGAATCTATATGCATTACTTTACTTCAAAGGTTTAAAACTTACAGATTGTTCTTTGTTATTATTATTCTTGGGTTTTTCCTTTGTCTTATTCTTACCTCCAGATTGTTGTGAAGGGGCAGATTGAACTGCATTCACCACAGAGATTTGAGTTTGGGATTAACTCATACAAAGTACCAGGCTATGAATAAAACAAATCTAAGTACTGAGCCCAATCAATGGCCTCTTCCTCGGTGACTACACCACCCATGGCAACATCATGAGAAATCGGGGGTAATAGTGATTTAGTAAACCATTCCACCAATAACTGGCTAGGAATGATTGCTTTGATCAACCTTCGTCATCATCTCCACTCATGAATATGATCATAGATATGCATAGAGTTAGTCTGACAAAGGGAGGTCAAGAGTTCAGTACCCGTCTCGTATTGAATGGGTAGTTGAAAGAACATGAGAAAGGACATGGCAAGGGAGTTGAAATCTTGGAAAGAACCATGTGGAAGTTCAATATACCACTTGGTTGCTGAGCCCATAAGTGTTCGCTGAAAAAGACATAAACATATAGAATTGTCCATTAAGGAGTTCGATGAAAACCATAAATGGAAAGTCATCACATGATTGTTCGGGTCTTCTCCATTTTTAACGTCAAATTTTGGAATATCGGAAGGTAATTTAGCAGGGATCACTGACTAAAAGGGATAATGAAATATAGGATCATTGGTCAACCGAGACAAGTCTGGGAGATCCAGAGTCGCTAGAAACGATAGTTGTTAGTTAACTTGAGGATGATACTGGTGTGGCATAGGGACACCGGTAGGACCGTAAACTAGGTTAGGTGGTGTTGAAACATACATATTATTCTAAAATTTAGACTAAAATAAGTTTCATTTTTGTTTAAATAAAAACCAAAAGAAAATGCACTTGCATAGCCATCATCGAATGAATCCTTCTGATTAATCTGATAGTCTAAAATCCTTAAAATATTATGGAGCCGCCTATTTATTAATTAATCAATTATATAAAGGTTTTCTTTTGAAATTTAGGGAGTCGAGGTTTCGCGAAGTACGGAGGTTCAACATTGAGTATCTTCGAAGCCCCGATACCCGAATTCCTGAAATTCTTAAACTAATCACGGTTAATTAGAAGATTTAAAAACGATTATACTTAATTAAACCTATCATGACTTCACGTTTCATAAGTCTTAGTTTAAAATGTTATAAAGATCCCCAAGATCCGAAACGCCGAAAATTGATTAAAGGATAGGTATGATTAATTAATGTACTAAATGAGGATTATACCCTAATTAATATATTGCTTAATAATAACTCATATACTTTCAAATTTTGTGCTTTTCCCGAGGTATCGACCATTAATGACATTAATATTTGATTTAGGGAAATGATTCCAAATAAGATCCAATTTTAAATCCCAAATCGTTTTTATTAAATAAATTAAACGCATTGTTAGTAAAGGTATATGAATGATTTATGTGTTTAAGGTAAAAAGATTTTTTAGTTCTGAATTACATTCTTGTTTCCATAGAGCTGGCTCAGTGAAACAACTAGTTCTCTACATTCTCAATCTCTGTAAAAGGTGATAGAACTCTAAAATTTGATATCATGGCTCCACGGAAAGCCTCCAAAGAAACTAGTGAAAGTTCTGGCTAGAACACAGATGTTATTTCTGATACTTCACCCAGAAGTATAAACATAGTTAAAACCTGGATGCATGTGTTCAACACCATACAATACGAAGTGGTAAACTACCCTGACGATTCAATCGACAATGAAAAGGATAACTTATCTACCAAATATAAGATTATCACTCAAGCAGAGCTGCATAAGGTAGCAACCAGGACGAGGCTTTTACCTTACACTGACATGATCAAATGGGCGCTGGATCATGTAGATATCCCAACTAGAACTATATTCAACTCTCAGAAGGTAGTTTTTGGGTCATTTCGGCCAGAACACATACAGGTCATGTATAAATTGTCTGCAACATCAAACTTAATTTATAATGCCAGTTTTCTAGTAAATTTTAATAATAAGGAGTGTGATCAATCTGGAAAGAGTCTTTTCGACTTAATCACAGACTGGTGATCTGAATTATATTCGACACAAACTGAGATTGGAGATATAATAAATAAATGCACAGAGATATCATGGATATTCAATAATATAACATAAATGTATCAGATATGCAACCATAAACACATATATACAACAAAACATGATTTCTATTAATGAAAGAAATGTACAGAGACTACAAAAATACAGAGTGAAAGACTCGCTAGAATGATGGCAGCTTATCTCTGAGAAGAGATGTGATGGCTACTCGAATTCCCAAGAAAATGGTTACAGTGAGGTTCCCAAGGCCTTTTTACAATAAACAGGAATTCCAAAAACCCTAGACATCTGAAAACCTAACCCTAGGAGATGAAGCGCCAAAATTCATGTGGGCCCCATTTGGGTAAGTGAGTACATCAACTTCCCGAGGACATAACTTTTGCATACGATCTCTGTTTTAGGTGTGTGATAGCTCGTTGGAAAGGTATTGTTGCAGAGATTCATTTTGGGGGAAAAATTATGCCTTTGGCCATCAGTGAGAACCGTTATCTCAAAAAACCTTCATTTGGGCCCTCAAAATGGCCTCAGAAGTTAAAAACTGCTAAAACTAGTAAATTGCCAAAATTGCCAGAAAACTGTTTTGAGCCAGTCGAAAAAGGTGAGTGGCCACCAATTTCCACCTGGATCAATCCTCCCTCCATAGGAAGCATTGGTATCCATTGCGTTGAGTTATCAGGGGAGAGGGAAAAGCATTTGCTGAATCTGCATCTTGGTGAGATGCTTGCCTTGCTGGAGACATCGCACTGCTCATTTTGTGGAAGTTTGTCACAAACTTGTTGAGGCTGAGGCCATTTAAAAATTTGGGCTACATGAGAGGACGATGTGCAGAAGGAATCTTTGCACTTTTCTGCAACCTTGTCGACTTGCTTCTGTTTGATAGAAGGTTCTTGGGGCGAGGCTGTAGTGGTTGTAGTGTCCTTCTATTCTCCTTTTGAACAAATTGTGAAGAAGCTAAATTTTTCATTATGAGATACTACCTTGCGACACTTTTTAGGTGGAACAGTAGTTGGAACTACGTCTGGTATTCTGTAGAATTGAACCCCCAGAGAAACAATGACACTGTGGGGTCGAGACTCACAGACAACATGGAACTTCCACATATATGGTTGTCCCAAGAGAACATCAGAGACATACAGTGGGGAAACATCACATAATACCTCATCCTTGAAGGGTTGGATGCCATATGACAATCGACATTGCTGGTTGACACGGAGATCTCATCCTTGGCGAAGCCACCTGATGTTGTATGGTTGTAGGTGTGGTGTTGTTGACAATCCCAACTGTTTGATGACCTATGCTGAGATGAGGTTCTTCTGGCTTCCACTATCAACAATAAAATGTAGAGGGGTCCCCTTCACCCACATTTGTGAATGAAAAAGTCGCTCCCCCTCTTCAGGATCTGTTGGTTCTTCTGGTTGAATTGTTGTGGTCGTGACAATAACAGTGGGGTCCCCGTCAATGATATGTCCTTTACCATTATTTTTAGAATCATATTCTTAATCAGGGTTCAGTGCTTTGTCTTTGATCTCGGCCACCAATGACTGTTTTGAGTGACATTCATCGGTGTTGTGCCAAGGGATTTTGTGGAATTCACACCATTTTTCAATGTCCTTCTTTGTCTTCCCGTGACTCTTCTTTTCCTATGTCTTGGACTGGTTTTTAGGAGATTGTTTGTTAGGGTCGTCTTTGTCATACTTCAGTTGTTGTGGATTTGCAGACACAAACTCCCATTTTTTCTGGTGCTTAAATTTTTTCTCGATTTTGATAGCATATCGATAAGAAACACTGAGTGATGAGATGTCCAGAAAATGCATTTCAGTTTGGATGTATCTGTGTAGAGCCCCACGATATTTCAGAACCAAATGTCGCTCGGAGTCTTTGATACCCAGCTTGGTGCACAAGGTATGGAAGGTATTGGTGAACTCCATAATTTCTTGTCCCCTCTCTTGCCGCAGTGTGGTCCATCTCATGTACTGGTCCTCATAGTTGCCAATACGGTAATACTGTTCCTTTACCGCATCCACAAAAAAATCCCAAGTGGGATCGACCCCATATATTCCAGACTCCTCTGTGGAACTTTTCTCCTAGTAAGTTTCCCACCAATGTTTAACATGAGGGAGATATTTAAGGAGTGCGAAGGTGATATTTTCTTTCTCGAAAAAAATGTGAATAGAGAAATAACCTTCTAGCAGAGTTAACCATTTTTCTAGGGCTTCTGCATCTTTCTGTCCTTGTAATATAGGAATATCAAAATTAACTTGTAGCTTGAAAGGCAAGGTGCCACCAAAGTGGCCACTTGATGAAGATGCGCTTGCTATTATCGACAGGCATTGAAGGATGTGGGAAAAATTCTCCATCATTTCATCCCTCTGTCATGTGAGATCTTGCTCGAGCAACAGATTGATACGATCGTCTGCTCCGTCGTTTTTCTTTTCTTCCGACATTGAGGGTTTCTTGGGTGTGTGGGAGAAATTTCCTTCAAGAGAGACAATATCAAGACCCAATTTGCTATACTCGAACCTCATCGGGGACATGCACTGAAAAAACGATCAAGAGAAGCCTGCACTGATACCACTGATCTGAATTATTTTCGGCATGAAATGAGATTGGAGATATAATAAAGAAATGCATAGAGATATCACGGATATTCAATAATATAACAGAAATGTATCAGAGATGCAACCATAAACACATATATACAGTAATAAATGATTTCTATTAATGAAATAAATGTATAGAGATTGTAAAAATACTTAGTGAAAGACTCGCTAGAATGGTGGCAGCTTATCTCTGAGAAGAGATGTAATGGCTACTCACATTCGCAAGAATATTGTTACAATGAGGCTCCCAAGGTATTTTTACAATAAACAGGAATGCCAAAAATCCTATACATCCGAAAACCTAACCCTAGGAGACGAAGCGCCAAAATTCATGTGGGCCCTGTTTGGGTTAGTGAGTACATCAACTTCCCGGGGACGTAACGTTTGCATACGATCTCCGTTTTAGGTGTGTGATAGCTCGTTGGAAAGGTATTGTCGAGGAGATTCATTTTGGGGGATAAAATATGCCTTTTTCCATAATTGAGAACCTTTATCTTGAAAATCCTTCATTTGGGCCCTCAAAATGGCCCCGAAAGTTAAAAACTGCTAAACATAGTAAATTGCAAAAATTGGAAAAAAACTATTTTGAGCCAGTCAAAAAAGGTGGGTGGCCACCAATTTCCACCCGACTCAATCCTCCCTCCTTAGGAAGTAATGGTCTCCATTGTTTTGAGTTTCCGAGGGAGAGGGAAAAGCGTTTGCTGAATCTGCATCTTGGTGAGATGCTTGCCTTGCCGGAGACGTCGCACTGCTTAGTTTGTGGAAGTTTTTCACGAATGTGTTGAGGATGAGGCCATTCAAAAAGTTAGGCTACATGAGAGGAAAATGTGCAGAAGGAATATTTGTGCTTTGTTGCAACCTTGTCGATTTGCTTCTGTTTGATAGAAGGTGCTTGGGATGAGGCTGTAGTGGTTGTAGTGTCCTTCTATTCTTCTTTTGAACAGATTGTGAAGAAGCTAAATTTTGCAGTATGAGATACTACCTTGTGACACTTTTTAGGTGGAACAGTAGTTGGAACTGCCTCTGAAATTTTGTAGAAATGACCCCCCAGAGAAACAATGACAATGCGAGATCAAGACTCATAAACAACATGGCACTTCCACATATATGGTTGACCCAAGAGAACACCACAGACATCCAATGGGGAAACATCACATAATACCTCATCCTTGAAGGGTTGGATGCCATATGACAATAGACATTGTTGGCTGACACAGAGATCTCATCCTTGTGTTGTGGGGTATTCTACCCTATGGACTAACAAGCTAGGGCTTTGAACTTGTACGCAGATCATGACCCTTAATACTTAACTTTTAACCTTCTACCCAAAATCTCAACCCCTTTTCGCATGCAAACATGGGAAGAATCAACTCACCTTTTTATCGACGGTTGAAGTAGATCCTCCGTTGAGCCTTTATCTCCTTGCTGCTGCTGCCCCTTCCACAAAGCTTCCTGCAATCAAGGAAAGACTACGCATGCATTCTACTAATCTACTAGAGGGTTAGAGATAAAACATAAATCAAATAACATAGATGAGACTCATGTATTTGGGACGGGAAAAGCATATTTTTCATTAGTCTCAATATGAATCACTTACAATGAATTCTGAGACCGGCCACTGTTCCTCGATCCTGATCCTGGGCTCCTCCTCTTCTTTTGTCCTCCAACTGCTGTTGCATGAATTTCTCCTAAAGCTTGAGGCAAGGATAAAGGGTTGGGACAATAATGGACTTGGCAATTTGGCAGAGTTTCTTTGCTATGATTTTTTCCTCTTTTAAATAGTACCCCTACCCCTCCTTTTATAGGCTAGAAGGAGCTAGGGTTTTTGGCGAACTCTCGTCCATGCATGGCTGGGAGTTCCAGTTAACTGACAAAAAGCTCTTCGTCCCGACGGAAAATTCCCTGATTTTTTGCTTTGTTAGGTAACCACGGGCTGTAGTGGGTTAGCCCACGGTCACCCGCGTGCAGTAGAAGGCCAGCAAGCGGTTAACCATGCCCAATGAAAGGTTAGGGCACGGGTTACTTGATTTAGGAGGTTTTTT
Organism: Picea engelmannii; assembly: GCA_009831015.1. Lineage (NCBI taxonomy): Eukaryota > Viridiplantae > Streptophyta > Pinopsida > Pinales > Pinaceae > Picea > Picea engelmannii. Next base: position 266,908 of record ML796567.1, read on the forward strand.
GAAGAGTCTGTTCAGCATGGCTTTGGCAAGGAAAGGTAATGAGTAGGCCTGATGCCAGGTAAGCAGGGATAGTGAAATTTAGGGTTATAACACCTTGGTAAAGCCACCCAATGTTGTATGGATGTGGGTGTGGTGTTGTCGATAACCCCAACTATTTGACGACCTCTGCTGAGATGAGGTTCTTTTGGATTCAGCTATCAATAATAAAATGCAGTGGGGTCCCCTTCACCCACATCTGTGAATGAAAAAGGCGCTCTCCCTCTTTAGGATCTGTTGGTTCTTCTGGTTGAATTGTTGTGGTCAAGACAATAGTAGTGGGGTCCACGTCAATGATTTGTCCTTTACCATTATTTTCAGAATCAGATTCTGAATCAACGTTTGGCTCTTTGTCTTTGATCTCATCCACCAATGACTATTTTGAGCAAAATTCATTGGTGTTGTGCTAGGGGATTTTGTGGAACTCGCACAATTTTCTAGTGTTCTTCTTTGTCTTACCGTGACCCTTCTTTACCTGTATCTTGGACTAGTTTTCAGGAAACTGTTTGTTAGGGTCGTCTTTGTCATACTTCGGTTGCTGCGGATTTGCATACCTAAACTCCCATTTGTTATGGTACTTAAATTTCTACTTGATTTTGACAACATATCGATAAGCAGCACCAAGTGATGAGATGTCCAAAAAATTCATTTCAGTTTGGATGTATTTGTGTAGAGTCCCACAGTATTTCAGAACCAAATGTCGCTCAGAGTCTTTGATAGCTATCTTGGTGAACAAGGTATGGAAGGTATTGGTGAACTCCATAACTACTTGGCCCCTCTCTTACCGCAGTGTGGTCCATCTCATGTACTGGTCCTCATAGTTTCCAACAAGGTAATATTGTTCCTTTACCGCATCCACAAAAAAATCGCAAGTGGGATTGGTCCCATATATTCCAGAATCCTCTATGGAACTTTGCACCCAGTAAGTTTCCCACCAATGTTTGACATGAGGGAGAGCTTTAAGGAGTGTGAAGGTGATATTTTCTTTGTTAGAAAAACTGTGAACAGAGAAATAATCTTCTAGTGGAGTTAACCATTTTTCTATGGCTTCTTCCTCTATCTGTCCTTCAAATATAGGAATATAGAAATTAACTTGTACCTTGAAAGGCGAGGTGCCTCCAAAGTGGCTACTTGATGAAGATGCACCTACTTTTATTGGCAGCCGTTGAAGGATGTGGGAAAAATTATCCATCATTTCGTCGCTCTGTCATGTGAGAGCTTGCTCAAGCAACAGATTGATAGGATCGTCTACTTCGTCATTTTTCTTTTCTTTCACCATTAAAGGTTTCTTAGGTGTGTGAGAGAGATTTTCTTAAAGAGAGACAAGCTCAAGACCCAACTTGATATACTCGGACCTCTTTGGGGACATGCACTGAAAAAACGATCATGAGCAACCTTCTTTGATACCACTGATCTGAATTATTTTCGGCATGAAATGAGAGTTTGTTGAATCTGCATCTTGGTGAACTACTTGCCTTGCTGGAGACGTCGTGCTGCTCAGTTTGGGGATGTTTGTCACAAACCCGTTGAGGCTGAGGCCATTCAAAAATTCGATCTACATGAGAGGATGATGTGCAGAAGGAATCTTTGCACTTTGTTGCAACCTTGTCGACTTTCTTCTGTTTGATAGAAGTTGCTTGGGGAGAGCCTGTAGTGGTTGTAGTGTCCTTCTATTCTCCTTTTCAACAAATTCTGAAGAAGATAAATTTTGTAGTATGAGATACTACCTTGTGACACTTTTTAGGTGGAATAGTAGTTGGAACTACCTCTGGTATTCTGTAGAGATGACCCCCCAGAGAAACAATGACATTGCGGGGTCAAAACTCATAAAAAACATGGCACTTCCACATATATGGTTGGCCCAAGAGAACACCAAAGACATCCAGTCTGGAAACATCACATAATACCTCATCCTTTAAGGGTTGTATGTCATATGCCAATCAACATTGTTGGCTGACACAGAGATCTCATCCTTGGCGAAGCCACTCGATGTTGTATGGTTTTGGGTGTGGTGTTGTCGACAATCCCAACTGTTTGACGACCTCTGCTGAGATGAGGTTCTTATGGCTTCTGCTATCAACAATAAAATGTAGTGGGGTCCCCTTCACCCACATCTGTGAATGAAAACGACGATCCCCCTCTTTAGGATCAGTTGGTTCTTCTAGTTGAATTGTTGTGGTCGCGAAAATAACAGTGGGGTTCGCGTCAATGATCTGTCCCTTACCATTATTTTCAGAATCAGATTCTGAATCAAGGTTCAGATCTTTGTCTTTGATCTCGACCACCAATGACTATTTTGAGCGAAATTCATCGGTGTTGTGCCAAGGGATTTTGTGGAACTTGGACCATTTTTCAGTGTCCTTATTTGTCTTCCTGTGACCCTTCTTTTCCTGTGTCTTGGACTAGTTTTCAGGAGATTGTTTGTTAGGGTCATCCTTTTCATACTTCGGTTGTTGCGGATTTGCAGACCCGAACTCTCGTTTCTTCTGGTGCTTAAATTTTTTCTCGATTTTGAAAGCATATCAATAAACAGCACCGAGTGATGAGATGTCCAGAAAATCCATTTCAGTTTGGATGTATCTGTGTAGAGCCCCACAGTATTTCAGAACCAAATGTCGCTCAGAGTCTTTGATACCCAGCTTGGTGTGCAAGGTATGGAAGGTATTGGTGAAATTTGGAACTTCTTGGCCCCTCTCTTGCCACAGTGTGGTCCATCTCATGTACTGGTCCTCATAGTTGCCAACAGGGTAATATTGTTCCTTTACCGCATCCAAAAAAAAATCCCAAGTGGGATCGACCCCATATATTCCAGACTCCTCTGTGGAACTTTTCTCCCAGTAAGTTTCCCACCAATGTTTGACATGAGGGAGATCTTTAAGGAGTGCGAAGGTTATCTTTTCTTTGTTGGAAAAACTATGAACAGAGAAATAACCTTCTAGCAGAGTTAACCATTTTTCTAGGGCCTCTGCATCTATCTGTCCTTCAAATACAGGAATATCAAAACTAACTTGTACCTTGAAAGGAGAGGCACATCCAAAGTGGCCACTTGATGAAGATGTGCCTACTGTTACCGAAAGGTGTTGAAGGATGTGGGAAAAATTCTCAATCATTTCATCCCTCTGTTGTGTCAGGAATTTCTCAAGCAACAGATTGATAGGATCGTCTACTCCGTTGTTTTTATTTTCTTCCACCATTGAGGGTTTCTTGGGTGTGAGAGAGAGATTGTCTTCAAGAGAGACAATCTCGAGACCCAAATTGCTATACTCATACCTCATTGGGGACATGCACTGAAAAAATGATCAAGAGCAGCCTGCTCTGATACCACTAATCTGAATTATTTTCGACACGAAATGAGATCGGAGATATAATAAAGAAATTCATAGAGATATCATTGATATTCAATAATATCACATAAATGTATCAGAGATGAAACCATAAACATAGATATACATTAATACACAATTTCTATTAATGAAATAAATGTACAGAGACTGTAAAAATACAGAGTGAAAGACTCGCTAGAATGGTGGCAGCTTATCTCTGAGAAGAGCTATGACAGCTACTCTCATTCGCAAGAAGATGGTTACAATGAGGCTCCCAAGGCCTTTTTATAATAAACAGGAATTCCAAAAACCCTAGATATCCAAAAACATAACCCTAGGAGATGAAGCACCAAAAGTCATGTGGGCCTCGTTTGGGTAAGTGAGTACATCAACTTCCCCGAGACATAACGTTTGCATACGATCTCCCTTTTAGGCTTGTGATAGATCGTTGGAAAGGTATTGTTGAGGAGATTCATTTTGGGGGATCAATTATGACTTTGAACATCATTAAGAACCTTGATCTCAAAAAACCTTCATTTGGGCCCTCAAAATGGCCCCGGAAGTTAAAAACTGCTAAAAATAGTAAATTGGAAAAATTGCTAGAAAACTGTTTTAAGCCAGTCGAAAAAGATGGGATGCCACCAATTTCAACCTGGATCAATCCTCCATCCTTAGGAAGAAATGGTCTCCATTGCGTTGAGCTCTCGGGGGAGAGGGAAAAGTGTTTGTTGAATCTGCATCTTGGTGAGCTGCTTGCCTTGCCAGAGACGTCGCACTGCTCAGTTTGTCGAAGTTTGTCACGAACCTATTGAGGCTGAGGCCGTTCAAAAATTTGGGCTACATGAGAGGACGATGTGCAGAAGGAATCTTTGTGCTTTGCTACAACCTTGTCGAATTGCTTCTATTTGATAGAAGGTTCTTGGGGCGAGGCTGTAGTGGTTGTAGTGTCCTTCTGTTCTCCTCTTGAATAGATTGTGAAGAAGCCAAATTTTGCAGTATGAGATTCTACCTTGTGACACTTTTTAGGTGGAACAGTAGTTGGAAATACCTCTGGTATTTTGTAGAGATGACCCCTCATAGAAACAATGAAACTGTGAGGTCGAGACTCATAAATAGCATGGTGCTTCCACTTATATGGTTGGCCCAAGAGAACACCAAAGACATCTATTGGGGAAACATCACATAATACCTTATCCTTGAAGAGTTGGATGTCGTATGAAAATTGAAATTGTTGGCTAACAGGAAGATCTCATCCTTGGCGAAGTGACCCGATGTTGTATGGCTGCAGGTGTGGTGTTGTCGACAATCCCAACTGTTTGACGACCTCTGCTGAGATGAGATTCTTCTGGCTTCCGTGATCAACAATAAAATGTAGCGGGGTCACCTTAACCCACATCTGTGAATGAAAAAGGCACTCCCCCTCTTTAGGATATGTTGGTTCTTCTGGTTGAATTGTTGTGGTCGTGATAATAGCATTGGGGTCCATGTCAATGATCTGTCCTTTACCATTATTTTCAGAATCAAATTCTGAATCAGGGTTCGTCTCTTTGCCTTTGATCTCGGCCACCAATGACTGTTTTGAGAGACATTCATCAGTGTTGTGCCGAGGGATTTTGTGGAACTCGTACCATTTTACGGTGTCCTTCTTTGTCTTCCCGTGACCCTTCTTTTCCTGTGTCTTAGACTGGTTTTCAGGAGACTATTTGTTAGGGCCGTGTTTGTCATACTTCGGTTGTTGCGAATTTGCAGACCCAAACTCCCATTTGTTCTGGTGCTTAAATTTCTTCTTTCTTTTGACAACATATCGATAAGCAACACCGAGTGATGAGATGATCAGAAAATCCATTTCAGTTTCGATGTATCTGTGTAGAGCCCCATGGTATTTCAGAACCAAATGTCGCTCGGAGTCTTTGATACCCAGCTTGGTGTGCAAGGTATGGAAGGTATTGGTGAACTTTGGAACTTCTTGGCCCCTCTCTTGCCGCAATGTGGTCCATCTCATGTACTGGTCCTCATAGTTGCCAACAGGGTAATACTATTCCTTTACTGCATCCACAAAAAAATCCCAAGTGGGATCGACCCCATATATTCCAGACTCCTCTGTGGAACTTTTCTCCTAGTAAGTTTCCCACCAATGTTTGACATGAGGGAGAGCCTTAAGGATTGTGAAGGTGATGTTTTCTTTGTCGGAAAAACTGTGAAAAGAGAAATAACCTTCTAGCAGAGTTAACCATTTTTCTAGGGTTTCTTCATCTATCTGTCCTTCAAATACAGGAATATCAAAATTAACTTGTACCTTGAAAGGCGAGGTAACTCCAAAGTGGCAACTTGATGAAGATGCATCTGTTGTTATTGTTAGGCGCTGAAGGATGTGGGGAAAATTCTCCATCATTTCATCCCTCTATCGCGTGAGAGCTTGCTCAAGCAACAGATTGATAGGATCGTCTTCTCCGTCGTTTTTCTTTTCTTCTGCCATTGAGGGTTTCTTGGGTGTGTGAAAGTGATTGTCTTCAAGAGAGACAAGATCGAGACCCAACTTTCTATACTCATACCTCGTTGGGGACATGCACTGAAAAAACGATGAAGAGTAGCTTGCTCTGATACCATTGATGTGAATTATTTTTGGCACGAAATGAGATCGCAGATATAATAAAGAAATGCACAATGATATCGTGGATATTCAATAATATAACAGAAATGTATCAGAGATGCAACCATATACATAGATATACATTAATACATGATTTCTATTAATGAAAGAAATGTACAGAGACTGTAAAAATACAGAGTAAAAGAATCGCTAGAATGGTGGCAACTTATCTCTGAGAAGAGATGTGGCAGATACACCCATTCGCAAGAAGATGGTTACAATGAGGCTCCCAAGGCATTTTTACAATAAAAAGGAATGTCAAAAACCCTATACATCCAAAAACCTAACCCTAGGAGATGAAGCACCAAAAGTCATGTGGGCCCCGTTTGGGTAAGTGAGTACATCAACTTCCCGGGGACGTAACTTTTGCATACGATCTTCGTTTTATGCGTGTGATAGCTCGTTGGAAAGGCATTGTTGAGGAGATTTATTTTGGGGCTCAATAATGAATTCCACCATAATTTAGAGCCTATATCTTCGAAAACCTTCATTTGGTCCCTCAGAATGGCCCCGGAAGTTAAAAACTGCTAAAAATAGTAAATTGCCAAAATTTCCAGAAAACTGTTTTGAGCCAGTCGAAAAAGGTGGGTGGCCACCAATTTCCACCTGGATCAATTCTCCCTCCTTAGGAAGCAATGATCTCCATTGCGTTCAGTTCCCCGGAGAGAGGGAAAAGCGTTTGCTCAATCTGTATCTTGGTGAGCTCCTTGCCTTGCCAGAGACGTCGCACTGCTCAGTTTGTGGAAGTTTGTCACAAACCTATTGAGGCTAAGGCCATTCAAAAATTCAGTCTACATGAGAGGATGATGTGCAGCAGGAATCTTTTCACTTTGCTGCAACCTTTTCGACTTTCTTCTGTTTGATAGAAGGTGCTTGGGATGAGGTTGTAGTGGTTGTAGTGTCCTTCTATTCTCCTTTTGAACAGATTGTGAAGAAGCTAAATTTTTTAGTATGAGATACTACCTTGTGACACTTTTTAGGTGGAATAGTAACTACCTCTGGTATTTTGTAGGGGTGACCCCCCAGAGAAACAATGACACTGGAGGGTCGAGACTCATAAATAGCATGGCGCTTCCACATATATGGTCCACCCAAGAGAACACCACAGACATACAGTGGGGAAACATGACATAATACCTCATCCTTGAAGGGTTGGATGCCATATGAAAATCGACATTGTTGGCTAACACAAAGATCTCATCCTTGGCGAAGGCACCTGATGTTGTATGGCTGCAGGTGTGGTGTTGTCGACAATCCCAACTATTTGATGACCTCTGCTGAAATGAGGTCCTTATGGATTCTGCTATCAACAATAAAATGCAGTGGGGTCCCCTTCACCCACATATGTGAATGAAAAAGGTGCTCCCCCTCTTCAGGATCTGTTGGTTCTTCTAGTTGAATTGTTGCAGTCATGACAATAGCAGTGGGGTCCGTGTCCATGACCTATACTTTACCATTATTTTCATAATCAGATTCTAAATTAGGGTTCGACTCTTTGTCTTTGATCTCAACCACCAATGACTATTTTGAGTGACATTCATCAGTGTTGTACGAGGGGATTTTGTGGAACTCATACCATTTTCCGGTGTCCTTATTTGTCTTCCCGTGACCCTTCTTTTCCTGTGTCTTGGACTCGTTTTCAAGAGACTGTTTGTTAGGGCCATCTTTGTCATACTTCGGTTGTTGCATATTTGTAGAACCGAACTCCCATTTGTTCCGGTGCTTAAATTTCTGCTCGATTTTGATAGCATATCAATAAGCAACACTGAGTGATGAGATGTCCAGAAAATCCATTTCAGTTTGGATGTATCTATGTAGAGTCCCATGGTATTTCATAACCAAATTTCGCTCAGAGTCTTTGATACCCATCTTGGTGCATAAGGTATGGAAGGTATTGGTGAACTTCGGAACTTCTTGGCCCCTCTCTTGCTGCAGTGTGGTCCATCTCATGTACTGGTCGTCATAGTTTCCAACAGGGTAATACTATTCCTTTACCGCATCCACAAAAAAATCCCAAGTGGGATCGACCCCATATATTCTAGACTCCTCTGTGGAACTTTTCTCCCAGTAAGTTTCCCACCAATGTTTGACATGAGGGAGAGCTATAAGGAGTGTGAAGGTGATCTTTTCTTTGTCGAAAAAACTATGAACAGAGAAATAACCTTCTAGCAGAGTTGACCATTTTTCTAGGGCTTCTGCATCTATCTGTCCTTCAAATACAGGAATATCAAAATTCACTTGTAACTTTAAAGGCGAGGTGCCTCCAAAGTGGTCGCTTGATGAAGATGCACCTACTATTATTGGCAAGCGTTGAAGGACGTGGGAAAAATTCTCCATCATTTTGTTCCTCTGTCACATGAGAGCTTGCTCAAGAAACAGATTGATAGGATTGTTTGCTTCGTTGTTTTTCTTTTCTTCCACCATTGAGGGTTTCTTGGGTGTGTGAGAGAGATTGTCTTCAAGAGAGACAAGCTCAAGACCCAAATTTCTATACTCGGACCTCATCGGGGACATGCACTGAAAAAACGATCAAGAGTAGCCTGCTCTTATACCACTAATCTAAATTATTTTCGGCACGAAATGAGATCAGAGATATAATAAAGAAATGCACAGAGATATCACGGATATTCAATAATATAACAGAAATGTATCAGAGATGCAACCATAAACATAGATATACAGTAATACACGATTTCTATTAATGAAAGAAATGTACAGAGACTATGAAAATACAGAGTGAAAGACTCGCTAGAATGGTGGCAGCTTATCTCTAAGAAGAGATGTGACGGCTACTCACATTCACAAGAATATGGTTACAATGAGTCTCCCAAGGCCTTTTTACAATAAACAGGAATGTCAAAAACCCTAGACATCCAAAAACCTAACCCTAGGAGATGAAGCGCCAAAATTTATGTGGGCCCCGTTTGGGTAAGTGAGTACATCAACTTCCCGGGGATGTAACGTTTGCATACGATTTCTATTTTAGGCATGTGATAGCTCGTTGGAAATGTATTGTCGAGGATATTCATTTTGGGGGCTCAATCATGCCTTCAACCATCATTGAGAACCTATATATATAAAATACTTCATTTGGTCCCTCAAAATGGCCCTGGAAGTTAAAAACTACTAAAAATAGTAAATTGCCAAAATTGCCAGAAAACTGTTTTGAGCCAGTCGAAAAAGGTGGGTGGCCATCAATTTCCACCTGGATCAATCCTCCCTCCTTAGGAAGAAATGGTCTCTATTTCCTTGAGTTTCTGGGGGAGAGGGAAAAGCGTTTGTTGAATCTGCATCTTGGTGAGTTGCTTGCCTTGCTGGATACGTCGTGTTGCTTAGTTTGTGGAAGTTTGTCATGAACCTATTGATAGAAGGTGCTTGGGGCAAGGCTATAGTGGTCGTAGGGTCCTTATATTCTCCTTTTGAATAGATTGTGAAGAAGCTAAATTTTTTAGTATGAGATACTACCTTGCGATACTTTTTAGGTGGAATAGTAGTTATAACTACCTCTAGTATTCTGTAGATATGACCCCCCAGAGAAACAATGACACTGCGTGGTCGAGACTCATAAACAACATGGTGCTTCCACATATAAGGTTGGCCCAAGAGAACACCATAGACATATAGTGGGGAAACATCACATAATACCTCATCCTTGAAGGGTTGGATGCCATATGACAATCGACATTGTTAACTGACACGAAGATCTCGTCTTTGGTGAAGCCACCCGATGTTGTATAGTTGTGGGCGTGTTGTTGTCAACAATCCCAACTATTTGACAACCTGTGCTGAGATGAGGTTCTTTTGGCTTCCGCTATCAACAATAAAATGCATCGGGGTCCCCTTCACCCACATCTGTGAATGAAATAGGTGCTCCCCCTCTTTAGGATCTGTTGGTTCTTCTGGTTGAATTGTTGTAGTTGCGACAATAGTAGTGGGGTCCATGTCAATGATCTGTCCTTTACCGTTATTTTCAGAATCAGATTTTGAATCATGGTTTGTCTCTTTGTCTTTGATCTTGGCCACCAAAGACTTCTTTGGGCGATATTCATCAGTGTTGTGACAAGAGATTTTGTGGAACTCACACCATTTTCGTGTGTCCTTCTTTGTCTTCCTGTGACCCTTCTTTTCCTATGTCTTGGACTGGTTTTCAGGAGACTGTTTGTTAGGGCCGTCTTTGTCATACTTTGGTTGTTGCATATTTTCAAACTTGAAGTCTTGTTTTTTCTGGTTCTTAAATTTCTGCTCGATTTTGACAGTATATCGATAGGCAACACCGAGTGATGAGATGTCTAGAAAATCCATTTCAGTTTGGATTTATTTGTGTAGAGCCCCATGGTATTTCAGAACCAAATGTCACTCAGAGTATTTGATACCTAGCTTGGTGCACAAGGTATGGAAGGTATTGGTGAACTCCGAAACTGCTTGACCCCTCTCTTACCGCAGTGTGGTCCATCTCATGTATTGTTCCTCATAGTTGCAAACAGGGCAATACTATTCCTTTACCGCATCCACAAAAAAATCCTAAGTGGGATTGGCCCCATATATTCCAGGATCCTCTATGGAAATTTTCTCCCAGTAAGTTTCCCACCAATGTTTGACATGAGGGAGAGCTTTAAGGAGTGCGAAGATGATATTTTCTTTGTCAGAAAAAATGTGAATAGAGAAATAACCTTCTAACAGAGTTAACCATTTTTCTAGTGCTTTTGCATCTATCTGTTTTTCAAATACAGGAATATCAAAATTAGCTTGTACCTTGAAAGGCAAGGTGCCTCCAATGTGGCCGCTTGATGAAGATGTGCCTGCTATTATCGGTAGGCATTGAAGGATGTGGGAAAAATTCTCCATCATTTCGTCCCTCTGTCACGTGAGAGCTTGCTCAAGCAACAGATTGATAGGATCATCTGCTCCGTCATTTTTATTTTCTTCTGCCATTAAGGGTTTCTTGGGTTTGCAAGAGGGATTGTCTTCAAGAGAGAAAATATTGAGACCTAACTTGCTATACTCGGACCTCATCAGGGACATGCACTAAAAAAGCGATCAAGAGAAACCTACTCTTATATCACTGATCTGAATTATTTTCGGCACGAAATGAGATCGGAGACATAATAAAGAAATGCATGGAGATATCGTAGATATTCAATAATATAACAAAAATGTATCATAGATGCAACCATAAACACAGATATACAGTAATACACGATTTCTATTAATGAACGAAATGTAGAGAGACTGTAAAAATACAGAGTGAAAGACTCGCTAGAATGGGGGCAACTTATCTCTGAGAAGAGATGTGACGGCTAATCACATTCACAAGAAGATGGTTACAATGAGGCTCCCAAGGCTTTTTTACAATAAACAAGAATGCCTAAAAACCTAGACATCTGAAAACCTAACCCTAGGAGATGAAGCACCAAAAGTCATGCGGGCCCCGTTTGGGTAAGTGAGTACATCAACTTCCCGGGGACGTAACGTTTGCATATGATCTCCGTTTTAGGCATGTGATAGCTCGTTAGAAAGGTATTTTCGAGAAGATTCATTTTTTAGGGCTATATTATGCCTTTAGATGTTATTGAGAACATAAATATCGAAAAACCTTCATTTGGGCCCTCAAAATGGCCCCAGAAGTTAAAAATTGCTTAAAATAGTAAATTGCCAAAATTGCCAGAAAATTGTTTTGATCCAGTTGAAAAAGGTAGGTGGCCACCAATTTCCACCTGGATCAATCCTCGAATCTTAGGAAGTAATGGTATCCATTGCATTGAGTTCCTGGGGGAGAGGGAAAAGCGTTTGCTAAATCTGCATCTTGGTGAGCTGCTTGCCTTGCTGCAGACGTCGTGTTGCTCAGTTTGTGGAAGTTTGTCACGAACTTGTTGAGGTTGAGACCGTTCAAAAAGTTGGGCTACATGAGAGGAAAATGTGCAGAAGGAATATTTGCACTTTTATTCAACCTTGTCGACTTGATTCTATTTAATAGAAGGTGCTTGGGGAAAGGTTATAGTGGTTGTAGTGTCCTTCTGCTCTCCTTTTGAACAAATTGTGAAGAAGCTAAATTTTGCAGTATGAGATACTACCTTGTGACACTTTTTAGGTGGAACTGTAGTTGTAACTACCTCTGGTATTTTGTAGAGATGACCCCCCAGAGAAACAATGACTCTTCATGGTCGAGACTCATAAACAACATGACGCTTCCACATATATGGTTGGCCCAAGAGAACACCACAAACATCCAATGGGGAAACATCACAATACCTCATCCTTGAAGGGTTGGATGTCGTATGACAATCGACATTGTTGGATGACACGGAGATCTCATCCTTGGAGAAGCCACTCGATGTTGTATGGCTACGAGTGTGGTGTTGTCGACAATCCCAACGTTTTGACGACCTTTGCTGAGATGAGGTTCTTCTGGCTTCTACTATCAACAATAAAATGCAGCGGGGTCCCCTTCACCCACATCTATGAATGAAAAAGGAAATCCCCCTCTTTAGGATCTGTTGGTTCTTCTGGTAGAATTATTGCGGTCGCGACAATAACAGTGGGGTCTGCGTCAATGGTTTGTCCTTTACCATTATTTTCATAATCAGATTATGAATGAGGGTTCGGCTCTTTGTCTTTGATCTCGGCCACTAATGACTATTTTGAGTGACATTCATCAGTGTTGTACTAGGGTCTTTTGTGGAACTCGCACCATTTTTCGATGTCCTTCTTTGTCTTCCTGTGACCCTTCTTTTCCTATGTCTTGGACTGGTTTTCAGGAGACTGTTTATTAGGGTCGTCTTTTTCATACTTTGGTTTTTGCAAATTTGCAGACCCAAACTCCCGTTTGTTCTGGTGCTTAAATTTCTTCTCGATTTTGAAAGCATATCGATAAGCAACACTGAGTGATGAGATGTCTAGAAAATCCATTTCAGTTTGGATGTATCTGTGTAGAGCCCCACGGTATTTCAAAACCAAATGTCCCCTGGAGTCTTTGATATGCAGCATGGTGCGCAAGCTATGGAAGGTATTTTTGAACTCCAAAACTACTTGGCCCCTCTCTTGCCGCAGTGTGGTCCATCTCATGTACTGGTTCTCATAGTTTCCAACAAGGTAATACGTTTCCTTTATCGCATCCACAAAACAATCCCAAGTGGGATCGACCCCATATATTCCAGAATCTTCTATGGAACTTTCATCCCAGTAAGTTTCCCACCAATGTTTGACATGAGGGGGATATTTAAGGAGTGTGAAGGTGATCTTTTCTTTGTCGAAAAAACTATGAACAGAGAAATAACCTTCTAGCAGAGTTAACCATTTTTATAGGGCTTTTGCATCTATCAGTCCTTCAAATACAGGAATAAAAAAATTAACTTGTACCTTGAAAGATGAGGTTCTTCCAAAGTGACCACTTGATGAAGATGCGCCTACTTTTATTGGCAGGCATTGAAGGATGTGGAAAAAATTATCCATCATTTCGTCCCTCTGTTGCGTGAGAGGTTGCTTAAGCAACATATTGATAGGATCGTCTACACCGTCGTTTTTCTTTTCTTTCGCCATTGAGGGTTTCTTGGGTTTGCGGAAGCGATTATCTTCAAGAGAGACAAGATCAAGACCCAACTTGCTATACTCAGACCTCATCGGGGACATGCATTGAAAAAATGATCAAGAGTAGCCTACTCTGATACCACTGATCTGAATTATTTTCGGCACGAAATGAGATCGGAGATATAATAAAGAAATGCACAGAGATATCGCGGATATTCAATAATATAATAGAAATGTATCAGTGATGCAACCATGAACACAGATATAAATTAATACATGATTTCAATTAATGAAATAAATGTACAGAGAATGTAAAAATACAGAGTGGAAGACTCGCTAGAATCGTGGCAGCTTATCTTTGAGAAGAGATGTGACGACTACTCGCATTCGCAAGAAGATTGTTACAATGAGAATCCCAAGGAATTTTTACAATAAACAGGAATTCCAAAAACCCTAGACATCCGAAAACCAAACTCTAGGAGATGAAGTGCCAAATATCATGTGGGCCCCGTTTGGGTAAGTGAGTACATCAACTTCCCGGGGACGTAACTTTTGCATACGATCTCTGTTTTAGTAGTGTGATAGCTCATTGGAAAGGTATTGTCAAGGAGATTCATTTTGGATGATCAATAATTATTTTGGCCATAATTGAGAACCTAGATCTCTAAAAACCTTCATTTGGCCCCTCAAAATGGCCTCAGAAGTTAAAAACTGCTAAAAATAGTAAATTACCAAAATTGCTAGAAAAATATTTTGAGCTAATCGAAAAAGGTGGGTGGCCACGATTTCTCATCTAGATCAATCCTCCCTCCTTTGGAAGCAATTGTCTCCATTGTGTTGAGTTCTCGGAGGAGAGGGAAAAGTGTTTGCTGAATCTGCATCTTGGTGAGCTGTTTGCCTTGCTGGAGACGTCGCACTGCTCAGTTTGTGGAAGTTTGTCACGAATCTGTTGAGGCTGAGGCCATTCAAAAAGCATGGCTACATGAGAGGACGATGTGCATAAGGAATATTTACACTTTGTTGCAACCTTGTTGACTTGCTTCTGTTTGATAGAAGGTTCTTGGGGTGAGGCTGTAGTGGTTGTAGTGTCCTTCTGTTCTCCTTTTGAACAGATTGTGAAGAAGATAAATTTTGCATTATGAGTTACTACCTTGTGACACTTTTTAGGTGGAACAATAGTTGGAACTACCTCTGGTATTCTGTAGATATGACCCCCTAGAGAAACAATGACACTGCGGGGTTTAAACTCATAAACAACATGGCTCTTCCACATATATGGTTGGCCCAAGAGAACACCACAGACATCCAGTGGGGAAACATCACATAATACCTCATCCTTTAAGAGTTGGATGTCGTATGACAATCAACATTGTTGGCTGACATGGAGATCTCGTCCTTGGAAAAGCCACCCGATGTTGTATGGCTGCGGGTGTGGTGTTGTCGACAATCCCAACTATTTTATGACCTCTACTGAGATGAGGTTCTTCTGGCTTCCTCTATCAACAATAAAATGTAGCAGGGTCCCCTTCACCCACATCTGTGAATGAAAAAGGCACTCCCCCTCTTCAGGATCTATTGGTTCTTCTGGTTGAATTGTTGTGGTCATGACAATAGTAGTGGGGTCCACATCAATGATCTTTTCTTTACCATTATTTTCAGAATCAGATTTTGAATCAAGGTTTGGCTCTTTGTCTTTTATCTCGACCACCAATGACTGTTTTGAGCGACATTCATTGGTGTTGTGCTAGGGGATTTTTTGGAAATCGCACCATTTTCCAGTGTCCTTCTTTGTCTTCCCATGACCATTCTTTTCCTGTGTATTGGATTGGTTTTCAGGAGACTGTTTGTTAGGGCCATATTTCTCATACTTCGGTTGTTGAATATTTGTAGACCCGAACTCCCGTTTGTTCTGGTGCTTAAATTTATGCTCGATTTCGACAACATATCTATAAGCAACACCGAGTGATGAGATGTGCAGAAAATCCATTTCATTTTGGATGTATCTGTGTAGAGCCCCATGGTATTTCAGAACCAACTGTCGCTTGGAGTCTTTGATACCCAACTTGGTGTGCAAGGTATGGAAGGTATTGGTGAACTCTGGAACTGCTTGGCCCCTCTCTTGCCGTAGTGTGGTCCATCTCATGTACTAGTCCTCATAGTTGCCAACAGGGTAATATTGTTCCTTTACCACATCCACAAAAAATACCAAGTGGGATCGACCCCATATATTCCAGACTCCTCTATGGAACTTTGTTCCCAGTAAGTTTCCCACCAATGTTTGACATGAGGGAGAGATTTAAGGAGTGTGAAGGTGATCTTTTCCTTGTCGGAAAAATTGTGAAGAAAGAAATAACCTTCTAGAGGAGTTAACCATTTGTATAGGGCTTCTGCATCTATTAGTCCTTCAAATACAGGAATATCAAAATTAACTTGTACCTTGAAAGGTGAGGTGCCACCAAAGTGGCCTCTTGATGAATATTCGCCTGCTGTTATTGGCAAGAGTTGAAGGATGTGGGAAAAATTATCCATCATTTTGTCCCTCTATCGCGTGAGATATTTCTCAAGCAACAGATTGATAGGATCGTCTGCTCCATCATTTTTCTTTTCTTCTGCCATTGAGGGTTTCTTGGGTGTGCTAGAGAGATTTTCTTCAAGAGAGACAAGATCGAGACCCAACTTTCTATACTCAGACCTCGTCAGGGACATGCACTGAAAAAATGATCAAGAGGTGTTATCGGACTAATCGGTAGGTGCAGACACTAATTGATCTCCCTAGATCCACCTGGATCTAGAACAAAACAGGACATGACATGACTCTTTCCCTAACTTTTGACCATTGAATCAACTAGTAGGAAGGAATAAGTAACATACCTTTATATCACTTCCTAGGGTCTCTGTTTCTCCTGCTTCACTCCAGTGCTCTCGTGAAGTCAAGACCAAGACAACACAAACCAACCAAAGTGAATATAGCACAATATATTCAATAGTTAACCTATGTGTATGATCAAGGAATTACACAATAAAGTGATATTAGCTTTATGGGAAAGGGACATGCCACTGTATCATATTAATGGAAAGTAAAGATTACAACCTAAGCCTTGATGTCACAAACTTCCTTTCGATGGATGTTGGCTCTGACACACACACTTGCTCAATCCTTGCATGAAGAAGATCAAATCCTCTTGATAGACTTGCTAGAGTCTTCAAGCTACTGTTCAAGATTCAGTGCTTCACACAATTCTTTCACCAATTATCTAATGAATCTTGCTTAACCTTTTCCATGAGAATTCACTCAATATATATGAGAGAATGAATTAGTTACTTGGATAAGAATGATCCCAAAATATCAGGGAATCCAGTACTAGGATAACCATTCGAATGCCAACCCATCCTTCTAGAAGATTCCCTTCTAGAAACATCGAGAATTCATCTTTTTCCATGATTTAGGAAGATTTTTCACCCTAGCTGTTCAACACAGTGCGAGAAGTTTGCACCCTGTGTAATGACCCTTTTCTTATTACTATGAATAATCTCATAAATAAACTTAAACATTGGCTAAATTATAATTAATTATTAAATAACCTTAAGTGATTATAAGTTATTAATTAATTATTTTGATTATACTTAGCTGAAGTATGATTAACTCCTTGATTAAGGATTAATGAAGGAGTAATTATTAAATGAGACATTAAATGATTAAGTATTAGACTAATGTTTAGTGATTAAGTAATTATTAAAAAAAAAAGTAATTGATTAATTATGTAATAAACCAATGGGGGAAAATAAAATATAAATATAAATAAGGTTAAATGGGGTTACGTATCCCATGAGGGATAACGTAACCCCTACGTTAAAGGGAATATTTAATAGAGGATAAGTCCATTA
>ML796567.1:299080-319279 GCA_009831015.1 Picea engelmannii
TGATTTGAATGCTACTGGAGTCCTTTCGTAGCTGAAGTTAACCAAGTGTACCAGGGAAGCAGTGGAGGGCCCCCATTGCCAACTAGTACACTCTTTCCTTGTGTTATTTTTCAAGTACATGTTTTAGATCTTGTTTGCTGTAGGTAAATGAATTTCATAGTTCAGTTACATGATTAATATTTTCAAGACTTACTCATCATTGTGAATGGATTCTTGAATGAGAACTCAATGTGCAGTTAGACTTCAAGCATTAAGATAGTTTTGAATGCTTTTGGGTTATTTTACGTTTTCAGTATTTTGATTTGATTTGATGTTAATGAATGAATGAAAGAATACAATGAATGCATCTATTGAATAAGAGTTTTGTTCTTCCAACATTTGATAGGTCTTAAAATTTCTCTTGAATGCTTACTGTTTTTACCATTTAGAAAAACAAGTGTTGATTACTGTTATGAGGACTATGAAGACGACTTCTGAATAGAAGCTTAGTTTCTCTTTCACATTCAGCCTTAGAATAGGTTTTATGCTTACTGTTTTTACCATTTAGAAAAACAAAGTGCTGATTACTATAATGAGGAATATGAAGATGACTTCTGAATAGAAGCTTAGTGACTCTTGCATAGTCAGCCTTAGATAGGTTTTTGGGTTATCTCCATAAAAGATAAAAACTATCTCTAAAATCCATATACTTTGGACATGCCTCTAAGTATTACAAACACCGGATTGACAATCATTTACACTCTAATTTACTAGGGTAGATTAGAGCTCAACAGGGGGTACTATGTGAGCCTCACTGGTAGCAGAGGCGGTGGGTTGCAGATGAGTGAGTATTGTCGTTTACACTGCGTTCCCGAGGCTGAGAGAAAGAAAGGAAAAGTATCTATTTGGGGGGTATGATATTTGACCCTCCATACTATCCTATTCACCATAGCTCGGATGGCTGGGAGTTTTTCTCCCCACATGGCATTACAGAGTTACTTCTAGTATGCTATTGAGTGTACTGAGCCTCGGGTGTTCAACTGGGAAGATGTTGTGCTTCGCAGTATAAAAAAGAAATTGACCAAATGCAGACGAGGCGACCTAAAGAAATTTGGATACAGATCTTTGTTGGTGTCCTTCTTCCTTGAGAGGGTACCATTACTGAGGTTGCAGGTTGAGTGGAATATACCAGGTCCCAGGGATCCAAGGATGTTGAGATGGTGTCGGCTCATGGCCCGGCACGTAGCAGGACCGATCATCAAGTATATTGATGATACCTTCTTTGACTGGCTTCAACCACAACTGTTGATGGTTGACGACTATGCTTATGCCAGGTTGGATTTTCAAGGAGATCCGGATTTAGTACTGCCAGAGGATGCTCAGTGGGGGGACCTTGGTAAGAAGTGCACACATTTTTCTTTTTAAATGTTTTTGTGAATTTTTATCATATTCAAATGTTTTTTTTTATATGCTCGTCCAAAGACTAATACAAAAATTGTTTGTTGATGTCACTGATTTTGGACCTTACAGACCTCCTGGTACTTCTCCCATTCAGCGGCGAGGAGAGGTAGCGGTAATGCCACAATATGCTGAGGATTATCAAGTGGTGGAACAAAATTTGTAGGGCTTGACCGCAGATATTCCAGACATGACTTTGGAATAGGTTTCATGACGCGATCAACATCATACTGTAGGAGTATCAGGGTCCATGAGTCAACTGCTCCATAGGGTTGCTCGGGTAGTCGTGTGTTACCGCAAACGCCATCCATGACGTCACTTTGTAGAAGCTATAAGATTCAGATTTTGACATTTTGGTCTTTGGACAAACGTTTTGTAAAAAACTCTTTTGATCATTATATATACAGACGACTTCTACCGGTTTACCTTATATTGTGTGAATATTGATTTGATTGATTTATAAATGATTCAAGTGTCTGTCCAATACATAATTAGCCAATGCATCTGTTAATGTATTTAGACATTTAGGAATATGTTGATATTCAATGTGATCAAAATAACGTTCCAAGAGGCAAATTCGCAAATACACCCATAACAAAGTAGGAATTCGAATAGAGTAGACATTACTTAACTGTAGTACTACAACCTGCGAATCAAGTCGCACAACCAAATGACGAATTCCGAGCGAGATAGAAACAACCAATAATTCAATAACGATGCTATACTCTGCAATTTTGTTGGTCGCATGGCCGAGGCACACACCTCATAAGGAGACAAGTTCATTTGTAGGGGCATAAATTTCCCACACAGCGAAAGAAAGGTTTTGAGTACTATGGCTAGCGCCATCAGCGAAGCCAATATAGGATAGCGAAGACTCCGACATCTGGAAATCAAACACAACATCACATAAGGGTAGAGACCAGATAACGACAAAAGTAAGCTATATTAACACACAAAATGTATGATACAATAAAAATACAAGTACTAGTGCACAAATGATTTTATGCATAGTACTTCTTCAAGTACAACCCATTCTTGGGTTCACTCAAAGGGATACCATCGTAATCTACCAACTCATAAGCTCCTTTTTCCAAAACTTGTCGAACGATATAAGGACCTCGCCACATGGGTTCGAATTTCCCAGCTCCTAACATATCCCGATCTTGTTCATAGAGAAGAACAAGATCACCTTCGGAAAAAATGAGAGGCTTGACATGCTTGTCGTATTAGGCCTTGACACACTTTTTCTGAGCTTCTATGACTAGGGTGGCATCACGACGAGTTTCGTCTAATCGCATAAGGTACAATAGACGTTCTTCTTCAGCAAAAGTGTTGGGTAGGATTTCAACAACTAGTTTTAAAGAGGGTATCTCACATTCAATAGGGAGAATGGCTTCCACACCATAGACTAAACGAAAAGGTGTAAACCTAGTAGCGGACTTAACGGATGTTCGGTACGCCCACAATGCCGAAAACAAAATTGTGTGCCAACTTGTTTTATGAATCCCTATCATTCGTCAGAGCATAGTTACGAGAACTTTGTTAATCGCTTCGACTTGTCCATTGGCTTGTGAATAATAGGGCATTGAGTTATCATGACGAACACCCAAATTTTCTGTAAGTTCAGACATCATAAAATTCCTATAGTGGCTACCATGATCAGTGACGATAGCTTGGGGAACACCAAAACAATATATGACGTGATTAAAAAGGAACAATGTTGTGTTCCTTCCAGTGTTGTCAAATGTCAGCATCGCCTCGGCCCATTTCGTAAAGTAATCAACGGCTACAATGATGTAGCCATGCCCCCTAGCCAAGTGAGGGTGACATGTCATGAAATCGATGCCCCATTTCGAAAAGGGACCAACTGAGACCACAGGGTGAAGAGGAGAAGGATGTGACCGAATTTTCTGATTATAGGTCTGGCAGGCATGGCATTTTTGAACGACAGTGATGCAATCATTAAACAAAGAAGGCCAAAAATACCCTGCGCATAAGATCTTCTGGGCAATAGCATACCCAGACATATGACCACCACATGCTCTGGAATGGAAGTCATTCAGATCTTTCTCGGCTTCATGGAATGTTAGACAACGTAAAAAAACAGAATCAATTCCCCGACAATAAAGAGTATCCCCGAGGATAATGTATTGATGATATTGATAGCGTATTCGACGTCGTTTAGTACTAGACAAAGTTGGTTGGAAAGTCTGGGTTTGGAGATATATAATGATATCCCCATACCAAAGATCATCAGTGCTAGTAAGAAAAAGAGATTCATCGGGTAATGAATCAACTGCTACTTTTTCCATTGCAGAATGAGGAAAATCACATATCAACTCAGTAAAAACTAAGGACTTCTTGGACTTGGTGCGATCGAATTCCAAGTCAAACTCTTGGAGTATCACAATCCATTTGGAGTATTTTCCCCCTAGCAATTGACGTGTCAAAATATGTTGCATAGGGTTGCAATAAGAAATCACCTTAGTTTTGCATGAGAGGATATAGTGCCAGAAGCGTTGGACGGCTTGGCAATGGTATCCTAGACGAACTCTGAATACTTCTTTAATATCCGCGTAAATCCACGAGTTATCTCGGCGTAATTTGGGATAAAATGACGAAGTAAATTTGCTTTCCCCTGAAAACTTTGCAACTGGTGAAGTGTAGAAGGAGGAGGGAGATTAAGGATTTCCTCAACCTTTAAAGGATCCACCCAGATCCCTTGATGCAAAATGATAAAACCTAGAATACGGTTGGATTCTACATAGAAGACACACTTGTGAGGATTCAAACGTATACGGTAGAACCAACAGTGAACGAAAATGGCCCAGAGGTGGGTAGGGTGATCGACTCTATGCATAGAATGAGTGGGTAAATCGTCCAAATAGGGTTGAACAATATGCTTGATATCATGAAAAGCATAAGACATAGTGCGTTGAAAAGTGTCGCAAACGTTCTTGAGATCGAAAGGAAGTTTTCGATAGGAAAAAGTACCCCAAGGACAAATAAAAGTAGTCTTATGTTGATCCTCGGGAACAATGTTGATTTGATTATATCCTGAGAAACCATCCATGAGAGAGAAGATTTCACTTCCGACGCAATCATCGACAATCTGGTCGATGAAAGGGGTAGGAAAGTTGTCTTTAGGACAAGATTTGTTGATATCCCTATAATCAACGCATACGCGAATTGTACCTTGTTTCTTGTCAATCGAGACAAGATTGGAAACCCAGTTTATGAGAGCCACCAGATAAATAAAGTCGGCTTTCAGAAGTTTCTCGACTTCAAGCTTTATAGCAGCCACTTTATGTGGGTGAACTGGAGGAAGGCATTGTCGGATGGGTTGAGCATCAGGATATGTCTTAATTTCATGTATCACAATCTCAGGGTTGATACCTGGCATTTCTTCATAGCTCTAGGAGAAGATGTCACGAAACTCTTTAAACAAGGATGTATAGGTGACTATTTCATTAGGGGAACACGAAGCTCCAATATGGACATTTTCGACAATTCCAGGTTTAATGGATGTGTCAATGGGAATCGTGGGCGAGATATTTCTTAAGTTCCCTTCAGCAAACACATCATGTGTAGACTCGAGAACGGTCGAGATGACGACAACGGTCGACGGGTCGAAATCCGTTGGTAGTTCTGAAGAGTATGTTTCTCCAGAAAGAGTATGGAATGATGATGCCCATCATCCCAAGGGGTGTCCTCCATGATGGACATGATCATATTGTCAGTTAGAAAAATAACACGAAAAGGATAAGGAGACAACTCATTAAGAGAGGGGGTAGAAGGTGTTGCCGATTGAATGGCCTGATAGGCAGATTCAACTGGACTTAAGGACATTTTGTCACCGAAAGGAAGATGATCTCCAGGGTCAGGGACTATCCAAGGGTCGTGAGACGTAGGAAGTTCGTGAGGCAAGGTGGAGATCATGTTGATGGAAACAACAGACGGGCGTGGAACATTGGGCGGTGGAATGGGGAAAGTACCCATTAACGAGGATTCCTTGAGAAGGCCTACACCAACGTTCTCATAACCCGGCGGGGTTTTAGAAATAAATGGTACGTTTCCAGTACGAGTATCGGAATTGAAGAAGGCTAGTTGATCGATGGTGACAACCTTACCTTGGTGTGGGAAACGTAACACACAGAAAAGGGTCGATACAACTGCGCGCATGGAATCGATCCAACTGCATCCAAGCAAAAGATTACAATCAAGGGGAGTGTCAAAGACTTCCACTTTGACTTGGACTGTTTTTCCTTCTAACATGATGGGAAACGAGGGAAGAACACCGTAGGGATTAAAACCGGAGCCATTGAAATCTTTAAGAGTGTTCTGGGATTCATTCAAATAAGGAGAGCCAATGTCTTTCCAACAAGCAAGGGACATAACACACATCGAGGCACCCTCGTCGATAACGGTTCGACAAATTTTCTTGTCAGAGACAACAACTTGTATCTGGAACACAAGTTGAGGGGGTAACTTTGGAATGTGATCTTCCAAGTAAAATATTATCAAATTCGTGTCCGTCGGGTCAATTCCACCGATAGCTTTCAACAGTGCCTTCCATTGTGTAGGACAAGTTTGAAGGACTTCAAGGGATGACATCGCAGAAGGTGCTTGGGACAGATCTTCAACAATGTTTTAGTTCTAGGCCGCATGAGCATGAGGATTGAAAGACGATTTTTGAACGATGCCCTTAGGGGGGGGTCGCAAAACTGTGCCGAGGCTCGGTCGTTCGAGATGAAGAGGACCGTTGGTAGGTGGAGTCATGGGAGAGGGTTGTACCAAGGAAGGGGGTAAATCGTCAACCTTCTCCTTAGAGGGAGAATAATCTTTGGCTCGAGTAGTGAGCGCAACGTTGTTCTTCTTAGAATCACCAGTACACATCAAAACATAGGAAGTGGTAGAAGATGAAGATTTTTCATGGATGACCAACTGAGCCTATTTTTGAGACAAGAAGGGTTGGGACAAGACAGCCAGTGCAGATGGTTTCGGGGCTCCCTGAAGGAACTTAGTGACCTCGACACGTCATGGAAAATTCTTCATGTAGTGATCATCACCATAGATAAGGCAAGGGTATCGTGGTTTGTGCTTATCCCGATCATCAACAGGGGTAGTTTT
The DNA here is from genome assembly GCA_009831015.1 of Picea engelmannii. Classification (NCBI taxonomy): domain Eukaryota; kingdom Viridiplantae; phylum Streptophyta; class Pinopsida; order Pinales; family Pinaceae; genus Picea; species Picea engelmannii. Next base: position 305,648 of record ML796567.1, read on the forward strand.
GGTTTTCTCTGCTTGAGAATTAATTTTTCCCTCCTTATTCTTACATCTCCCCTTTTTAGATTTATTTTTACCGTCTATGGTAGATTGAACGACATTTACCTCAGAAGTCTTGCCGGTGGGAGAGGTAGGAGACGGAGCATTTTGAACATCAGAAGAAGCAGATTTAGGGTTTGTGCTTGAAGCAGAATGTGATTGGGCTTGGACAGTACCAATCACACCATCAGCTGCATGCGAGGTAGCTGGAGTAGTTGAAGTGCTGGAATAATTAGGATGAGGTAATTCAGGTAACAAATCGTAAAGGGTTCCCGTTTGTGAATAAACGAGGTCAAGATATTGAGCATGACTTATATCCTACTCTTCTGTAACTATGCCTCCCATAGCAATGTCCTTACCAGTTTCGTTCACAAATAATTTTGTAAACCATTCTACCAGTAACTGATCGGGGAGCTCAAGTTTAATGAGACGTCGTCTCCTTCGCCACTCATGGATGTGATCAAATATATGAGTGCCTTTAGTCTGTTTGAAGGAAGTAAAAATCTCAGTGCCCGTGTCATAACGGATCAGTAACTGGTAATGCGTAAGGAAATCCATATCTAGGGTGTTGAAGTCAGAGAAGAAACCACGTGGCAATTCGATATACCACTTCGTAGCAGAACCGGTAAGGGTTTGTTGTAAAAGACGTAAACGAATAGAGTCATCCATCAATGAGTTGGATGAGCACCATAAGTGAAAAGTCATAACATGATTGTTTGGGTCCTCTCCCACTTTGTCATCAAATTTAGGTATGTCCGAAGGAATCTTGGTTGGTATAGCAGGCCATTGGGGAGAGTGACGAATAGGATTTAAAATCCTTGACAAATCCGGAAGATCCAAAGTGGAGAGAAAGGGTAACTGTTGATTCACCTATGGGTACTGGTGGCTTTGGGGAGGAAGTCTTGTCGGCAAACTAGTAGGACCATAAGCAGTTTTCATATAATGTGAAGATCTAGGCATGTTTGATGGTGGTTGGACAGGATAGTAGCTCATCGGATTATACCCTGGAACAGAGGCTTGAGTTTGATCATTCGACCCCCAAATGAGATTAAACGAACCTGGATATGGTTGGCCCATACTAGGGGGTGTCATGGATGCAATTGGAAACTTCTGCCCCCCAGTTGATTGAGAAGGATTTTGTATCAACTGATTCCAATACTGGGCCAAGGATGAAGGTATGTTTTTCCCATAAGTTGAGGTGGCCCCTCCTAGTGAAGGTGGTGTGCCAATTGAAGGCAATGTTCCACTTGGAATTTGCCAACTGAGAGGAGGTTTAGTTATACTACCTTGATGAGATGGTCCACCAACCAAAAACTGATAAGTTGGAGTGAATGACGGAATAGAGCCACTAGGATTAGGATTGCCAGTAGAATACAAAGAAGGTCCTCCAAAAGGAAATTGAGGGAGTGTCGGGACAAAACCAGGAAGAAAGTGCCCAGAAGAAGAAGGACCACTAGGAGAGCTAGATGGAGTTTGCGCAGGAGTAGGAATGGAAGCATTCAACACATGGTATTTAGGTGGTAGTGTCGAAGTGACGTTGGGCGTTCGCGGTGTGTTGATGGGAGCAAGAATAACTGCAGGAAACCCGGTTGGAACACTCGAAGTAGCTCTAAGATGGGCCGTTTCGGTAGGGACAGTAAAGTGATAAGTGGTAGTCAACGGTACTGTCTCGGGACTAGAGATTTTGGAAATCACAAGTGGATTGATTTCATAAATCATAGGGGAACCTGGACCAAAAAGGTCTCGTTAGAAAACACCTGTAGACCAAAAAATATCTTGGCCTTCTATACTAGGAAAGGGTCCAACTGCTGATCTAGAAGATGTAACAACTAATTGTCCGGAAGAATTCAGTCGCATAAATGGTCGCTCGAAATCAGAGCGAAGTCGAAAGTCCTCTCGAGTATTAGTAATCCAAAAGTGTTCTAGAGAGTCAGTGTGTTCCACTTGTGGTGTGGTGACGACTGGGACTTCACTCTGCCGAGGAGAGCCTCCAGGTGTGCTTGTATGAAAGGGTTGAGAACTTTCCAGATGCTCTGGAGATAAACCCTGCATTCTACGTGAACGATGTGGAGGATCTATTGTAAACAACCGACAGACTGTGTGAAGAAAATCCTATGGTCAACTTCAAGAAAAAAACAACAAGTGCTAGTAAACAAAATCTAGGAAGCAACACCAAGCAAACAAGACCTTCTAATTTCGAAGCCACTAGTTGGTGATGAAATCCAACATCGCAACAATGAGACAAGAAGGGGCTAGGCTAGGGTGGAAAAGTTACGTTGACGACCTGCTTAACGGAATTACACCCTGGTGCAAGCTCCCAAACGTAATCGTGGGTATACTCTCCAAGAAGCCTAAGTGAGTTTGGTCAACGTGAATTCCAGGTACCATGAGGACTTTCCCCTCCACAGTCACCTTAGGTAAGAACCTACAAAGATAGGCCACTAAGGTCACCACCAACAACAATAAATCCTGGGGGAACAGTCGATAGTCCGATCCACACGCAAGGGCAGGGTATCTAGCCCGAAATCAACTCAAAAGGCTTCCACTCATCATTGTGGGTATACCTCTGAGTGATCCCTGTAATACGTGCAATCTCTACAATGATATCAACAAAGCAAGGTGAGTAACTCTACCAATATCAATGCGACCTCGTGCTTGACCCTTGTGTAAGAAGGGCTTCCCAGGACAAGATGTTGCAAATGAAATTTAACACTCCCTAACACAAGATTCTATTGTGTGTTTTTTGCTTCTGGAGAGTGTATCTCTCTTCCTAATTCAAAGCTCTAGCCTAGCTAAATGTTGGTGTAATAGAGCACTAGAAAAGAGTTACTAGATAAATTTTATGATTACGCAGTGTTATTAAGAGTTGTTGTTTACTCAAAAGCAACGGAGATGAAACTTATGTTGTATGACTCTGACCCAACAATGCATGGATGAGAATGAAATATATCACTTTTCATTCAATGAATCCTATGTATGGGAGAGAGAGAAAGTTTTCCAGATCAACCTTGAACTACAATGAAAAATTTCCTTTAAAATGAAAAAGAAACAAATCACAAATAAACAACAATTCTCTATTGCGTCTTTTTCAATAACTTCAACAAATGATTTTCAATGTTTTTTGAAAACGAAAAGGATTTTTTGAAAGAAAAATGTTTGTTCACTTTTCAAAAAGGACCCACACTATGATAGTGAAATTACTGAAAATAAAAAACCAATGAACAAGCAATGGAAAAAACCAAATCAACTCTTTCAATGAAAACAAAAATAAAGAGCAAACCAAAATAGTCTTTCAATTGCCTAATAAAAATGATGTTTCAAACAATAAGCAAATGATAAATACCAAGAAACCTCAACTTTCAACCGATCACTAGTTCTTAACTAATCAAACACACTCAGATCCGAAATCAGAGAGTATGGTTATGCCAAGAAAAGTCAAGAAACGAAAGTCAAGACAAAAGTGACAAGAAGAGCCTTGAAATCCTAAGACTGTTCATGCACGCAAACGAAGACAAGAAATACATCAATCAATGGTCCGAGAAACTCTTATGAGGCAAATAAACTGATCTGGGCAGTTGAAGATGCCAAAACTCAAATCCAAATTTTTGAAACAATGAGTTCGCAGGCTGGCAATACTACACAGTGCGAGAATCACTGATTCTCACAGGTGACCCTTGAGCAGGGTGCGAGAACCTTGCACTGAACTCTAAAGGCAGGATGTGAACCCTACCAATTTTCACAGGCTGCAATGAAGTGCAGTGCGAGAATGTCTTAACATAGTCAAAATTTTTGAAAATGAAGAAAAATTTGAAAAGGCCTTTGGACCCAGAGGGTCTATCAGGATATCCTGAAGACTTAGAGATTGATAGGACAGGAGAAAAGTAAAACCAGAGAAAATGTCCACAGAAAAATACCAAAAGTCACAAAGAAAATGGGATGTTCCCTAGTGGAGTCGCCAATTTTGTTATCGGACTAATCGGTAGGTGCGGACACTAACTGATCTCCCTAGATCCACCTAGATATAGAACAAAACAGGACAGGACATGACTCTTTCCCTAAGTTTTGACCATTGAATCAACGAGTAGGGAGGAATAAGTAACATACCTTTATATCGCTTCCTAGGGTCTTTGTTTCTCCTGCTTCGCTCCAGTGCTCTTGTGAAGTCAAGACCAAGAAAAAACAAACCAAACAAAGTGAGGATAGCACAATATATTCAATAGTTAACCTATGTGTATGATCAAGGAATTACACAATAAAGTGAGATTAGATTTATGGGAAAGGGACATGCCATTGTATCATATTAATGTAAAGTAAAGATTACAACCTGAGCCTTGATGTTGCAAACTTCCTTTCGATGGCTCTTGGCTCTGACAGAGACACTTTCTCAATCCTTGCATGAAGAATATCAAATCCTCTTGATAGACTTTCTAGAGTCTTCAACCTGTTGTTCAAGCGTCAGTCCTTCACACAATTCTTTCACCAATTCTCCAATGAATCTTGCTTAACCTTTTCCATGAGAATTCACTCAATATATAGGAGAGAATGAATTAGTTACTTGGATAAGAATGATCCCAAAATATCAGGGAATCCAGTACTAGAATAACCATTCGAATTCCAACCCATCATTCTAGAATATTTCCTTCTAGAAACATCGAGAATTCATCTTTTTCCATGCTTTAGGAAGAGTTCACATCCTATCTGTTCAACACAGTGGGAGAAGTTCTCACCCAGGCTTAAGGCAGCCAACGAACCTTCTTCAAAAATGATTTTTCTGGGAAGAGATGAAAGTAATTTTTCTTAGGAGAAAGTTCTTATGAAGAGCCTGAGTACACCATCATCAATCCATCATCATGATGACCAAAATCATGGGTAACAAGAGCAGCCTGCTCTGATACCATTGATCTGAATTATTTTCGACACGAAATGAGATCTGAGATATAATAAAGAAATGCATAGAGATATTGTGGATATTCAATAATATAATAGAAATGTATTAGAGATGAAACCATAAAACCCAGATATATAGTAATACACAATTTCTATTAATGAAATAAATGTATAGAGAATATAAAAATACATAGTCAAAGACTCACTAGAACGGTGACAACTTATCTTTGAGAAGAGATGTGATGGCTACTCGCATTCGCAAGAATATGGTTACCATGAGGCTCCAAAGGCATTTTATAATAAACAGGAATTCCAAAAACCTTAGACATCCGAAAACTTAACCCTAGGAAATGAAGCACCAAAAGTCATGTGGGCCCCATTTGGGTACGTGAGTACATCAACTTCCCGAGGACGTAACTTTTTCCTACGATCTTCGTTTTAGGCGTGTGATAGCTCGTTGGAAAGGTATTTTTGAGGAGATTCATTTTTGGGGCTCAATGATGCCTTGGTCCATTATTAATAATTTCAATTGCGAAAAACCTTCATTTGGGCCCTCAAAATGGCCCTGGAAGTTAAAAACTGCTAAAAATAGTAAATTGCCAAAATTGCCAGAAAACTGTTTTGAGCCAGCAGAAAAAGGTGGGTGGCCACCAATTTCCACCTAGATCAATCCTCCCTCCTTAGGAAGTAATGGTCTCCATTTTGTTGATTTCCCTGGGGAGAGCGAAAAGTGTTAACTGAATCTGCATCATCTTGAGCTTCTTGCCTTGCTGGAGACATCGCGCTACTATGTTTGTGGAAGTTTGTCACAAACCTATTGGGGCTGAGGCCGTTCAAAAAGTTGGGCTACATGAGAGGATGATGTGCAGAAGGAATCTTTGCGCTTTGCTGCAACCTTGTCGACTTGCTTCTGTTTGATAGAAGGTTCTTGGGGCGAGGCTGTAGTGGTTGTAGTGTCCTTCTGTTCTCCTTTTGAACAGATTGTGAAGAAGTTAAATTTTCCAATATGAGATACTACTTTGCGACACTTTTTAGGTGGAACTGTAGTTGGAACTACCTATGGTATTCTGTAGAGATGACCCCCCAGAGAAACAATGACATTGTGGGGTCAAGACTCATAAAAAGCATGGCGCTTCCACATATATGGTTGGCCCAAGAGAACACCACAGACATCCAGTGGGGCAACATCACATAATACCTCATCCTTGAAGGGTTGCATGTTGTATGACAATCGACATTGTTGGCTGACATGGAGATCTCATCCTTGGTGAAGCCACTCGATGTTGTATGGCTGCAAGTGTGGTGTTGTCGACAATCCCAACTGTTTGACGACCTCTGCTGAGATGAGGTTCTTCTAGCTTCCGCTATCAACAATAAAATGCAGCGGGGTCCCCTTCACCTGCATCTGTGAATGAAAAAGGTGCTCCCCCTCTTTAGGATCTAGTGGTTCTTCTGGTTGAAATGTTGCAGTCGCTACAATAGAAGTGCGGTCTGTGTCAATGACTTGTCCTTTACCATTATTTTCAGAATCAGATTCTGAATCAGGGTTCGGCTCTTTGTCTTTGACCTCGACCACCAATGACTATTTTGAGTGACATTCATCGGTGTTTTACCAGGGGCTTTTGTGGAACTCGCACCATTTTCCAGTGTCCTTATTTGTCTTCTCGTGACCCTTCTTTTCCTGTTTCTTGCACTAGTTTTCAGGAGACTGTTTGTTAGGGCCATCTTTGTCATACTTCGATTGTTGCGGATTTGTAGAAAAGAACTCCTATTTGTTTTGGTGGTTAAATTTCTGCTCGATTTTGACAGCATATCGATAAGAAACACTGAGTGATGAGATATCCATAAAATCCATTTCACTTTGGATGTATCTGTGTAGAGCCCCATGGTATTTCATAACCAAATGCCGCTCGGAGTCTTTGATACCCAGCTTGGTGTGCAAGGTATGGAAGGCATTGGTAAACTTCAGAACTGGTTGGCCCCTCTCTTGCTGCAGTGTGGTCCATCTCATGTTTTGGTCCTCATAGTTGCCAACAGTGTAATACTGTTCCTTTATCGCATCCACAAAAAAATCCCAAGTGGGATCGACCCCATATATTCTAGAATCCTCTGTGGAACTTTGCTCCCAGTAAGTTTCCCACCAATTTTTGACATGAGAGAGATCTTTAAGGAGTACGAAGGTGATATTTTCTTTGTCGGAAAAACTGTGAACAGAGAAATAAACTTCTAGCAGAGTTAACCATTTTTCTAGGGATTATGCATCTATCTGTCCTTCAAATACAGGAATATCAAAATTCACTTGTACCTTGAAAGGAAAGGTTCCTCCAAAGTGGCCACTTGATGAAGATGTGCCTATTGTTATTGGTAGGTGTTGAAGGATGTGGGAAAATTTCTCCATCATTTCATCTCTTTGTCACGTGAGAGTTTTCTCAAGCAACATATTGATAGGATCTTTTGCTTCGTCGTTTTTATTTTCTTCTTCCATTAATGGTCTCTTAGGTGTGCAAGAGTGATTTTATTCAAGAGATACAAGATCGATACCCAACTTTCTATACTCGGACCTCATCATGGACATGAACTAAAATAACGATCAAGAGTAGCCTGCTATGATACCACTGATCTGAATTATTTTCGGCATGAAATGAGATCGAATATATAATAAAGAAATGCACAGAGATATCGTAGATATTCAATAATATAACAGAAATGTATCAGAGATGAAACCATAAACACAGATATACAATAATACATGATTTCTATTAATGAAATAAATGTATAAAGACTGTAAAAATACAGAGTGAAAGACTCGCTAGAATGGTGCTAGCTTATCTCTGAGAAGAGATGTGATGACTACTCGCATTCACAAGAACTTGGTTACAATGAGGCTCCGAAGGCCTTTTTAAAATAAACAGGAATGCCAAAAACCCTAGACATCTGAAAACCTAACCCTAGGAGATGAACTGCCAAAAGTCATGTGGGCCTCGTTTGGGTAAGTGAGTACATCAACTTCCCGGGGATGTAACGTTTGCATACGATCTCCATTTTAGGCTTGTGATAGCTCGTTGGAAAGGTATTGTCAAGGAAATTCATTTTGAGGAATCAATGATGCCTTGGGCCATAATTGAGAAACTCGATCTCTAAAAACCTTCATTTGGGCCCTCAAAATGGCCACGAAAGTTAAAAACTACTAAAAATAGTAAATTGCCAAAATTGCCAGAAAATTGTTTTGAGCCAGCCGAAAAAGGCGGGTGGCCACCAATTTCCACCTGGATCAATCCTCCCTCCTTAGGAAGCAATGGTCTCCATTGTGTTGAGTTCCCTAGGGAGAGGGAAAAGCGTTTGCCGAATCTGCATCTTGGTGAGCTGCTTGCCATGTTGGAGACGTCGCGCTTCTCAGTTTGTGGAAGTTTGTCATGAACCTGTTGAGGCTGAGGCCTTTCAAAAAGTCAGGCTACATGAGAGGACGATGTGCAGAAGGAATCTTTGCGCTTTGCTGCAACATTGTCGACTTGATTATTTTTGATAGAAGGTGCTTGGGGCAAGGCTGTAGTGGTTGTAGTGTCCTTCTGTTCTCCTTTTAAATAGCTTGTGAAGAAGCTAAATTTTTCAGTATCTACCTTGCGACACTTTTTTGGTGGAACAGTAGTTGGAACTACCTTTGGTATTCTATAGAGATGTCCCCCAAGAGAAACAATGACACTACAGGCTTGAGACTCATAAACAACATGGCACTTCCACATATATGGTTGGCCCAAGAGAACACCACAGACATCCAGTGGGGCAACATCACATAATACCTCATCCTTGAAGGGTTGGATGTTGTATGACAATCGACATTGTTTGCTGACACAAAGATCTTGTTCTTGACGAAGCCACCTGATGTTGTATGGTTGCGGGTGTGGTTTTGTTGACAATACCAATTGTTTGATGACCTCTGCTGAGATGAGGTTCTTCTGGCTTCCACTATCAACAATAAAATGCAGCAGGGTCCCCTTCACCCACATCTGTGAATGAAAAAGGTGCTCCCCCTCTTCAAGATCTGTTGGTTCTTCTGGTTGAATTGTTGCGGTCATGACAATAGCAATGGGGTCTGCATCAATGATCCATCCTTTACCATTATTTTCAAAATCATATTTTGAATCAGGGTTCGTCTCTTTGTCTTTGATCTCAGCCACCAATGACTATTTTGAGCGACATTCATCGGTGTTGTGCCAGGGGCTTTTGTGGAACTCACACCATTTTCCGGTCTCCTTCTTTGTCTTCCCGTGACCCTTCTTTTCCTATGTCTTGGACTGGTTTTTAGGAGACTGTTTGTTAGGGTTGTCTTTGTTATACTTCAGTTGTTGTGGATTTGTATATCCAAACTCCCGTTTGTTTTGGTGCTTAAATTTCTACTCGATTTTGACAGCATATCAATAAACAACACTGAGTGATGAGATGTCCAGAAAATCCATTTCAGTTTGGATGTATCTGTGTACATCACCACGGTATTTTAGAATCAAATGTCACTTGGAGTCTTTGATACCCAGCTTGGTGCACAAGGTATGGAAGGTATTGGTGAACTCTGGAACTACTTGGCCCCTCTCTTGCCGCAGTGTGGTCCATCTCATGTATTGGTCCTCATAGTTGCCAATAGGGTAATACTGTTCCTTTATTCCATCCACAAAAATTTCCCAAGTGGGATTGGCCCCACATAGTCCAGACTCCTCTGTGGAAATTTTCTCCCAGTAAGTTTCCCACCAATGTTTGACATGAGGGAGAGCTTTAAGGAGTGTGAAGGTGATCTTTTCTTTGTCGGAAAAACTGTGAACAGAGAAATAACCTTCTAGCGGAGTTAACCATTTTTCTAGGGCTTCTTCATCTATCTATCCTTCAAATACAGGAATATCAAAATTAACTTGTACCTTGAAAGGTGAGGTGCCTCAAAAGTTTTCGCTTGATGAAGATGCGCTTACTGTTATCGACAGGCGTTGAAGGATGTGGGCAAAATTCTCCATCATTTCGTCCCTCTGTCGTGTGAGAGCTTGCTCAAGCAACAGATTGATAGGATCATCTGCTCCGTCGTCTTTCTTTTCTTCCACCATTGAGGGTTTCTTGGGTGTGCGAGAGAGATTGTCTTCAAGAGAGACAAGCTCAAGACCCAACTTCATATACTCGGACCTCGTCGGGGACATGCACTGAAAAAACGATCAAGAGAAGTCTGCTTTGATACCACTGATCTAAATTATTTTCGGCACGAAATGAAATCGGAGATATAATAAAGAAATGCAGAGAGATATCGCGGATATTCAATAATATAACATAAATGTATAAGATATGCAACCATAAACACAGATATACAGTAATACACGATTTATATTAAATAAAGAAATGTACAGAGACTGTAAAAATACAGAGTGAAAGAATCGCTAGAATGGTGGCAGCTTATCTCTGAGAAGAGATGTGATGGCTACTTCCACTCGCAAGAAGATGGTTACAATAAGGCCCCCAAGGCCTTTTTACAATAAAAAGGAATTCCAAAAATCCTAAACATCCGAAAACCTAACCCTAGGAAATGAAGCGCCAAAAGTCATGTGGGCCCCATTTGGGTAAGTGACTACATCAACTTCCCCGGGACGTAACTTTTGCATACGATATCCGTTTTATGTGTGTGATAGATTGATGGAAAGATATTGTCGAGGAGATTAATTTTGGGGGCTCAATTATTCCTTCAAAAATTGTTGAGAACCTCGATCTTGAAAAACCTTCATTTCGGCCCTCAAATTGGCCCTGGAAGTTAAAAACTGCTAAAAATAGTAAATTGCCAAAATTGCCAAAAAACTGTTTTGAGCCAGCCGAAAAAGGTGGGTGGCCCCCAAATTCCACCTGGATCAATCCTCCCTCCCTAGGAATTAATGGTCTCCATTGCGTTGAGTTCCCAGGGGAGAGCGAAAAACGTTTGCTGAATCTGCATCTTGGTGACCTGCTTGCCTTGCTGGAGACGTCGCGTTACTTAGTTTGTGGATGTTTGTCATGAACCTGTTGAGGCTAAGGCCATTCAAAAAGTCAGGCTACATGAGAGGATGATGTGAAGAAGGAATATTTGGGCTTTTTTGAAACCTTTTCGACTTGCTTCTGTTTGATAGAAGGTTCTTGGGGCAAGGTTGTAGTGGTTGTAGTGTCCTTCTGTTCTCCTGTTGAACAGAATGTGAAGAAGCTAAATTTTGCAGTATGAGATACTACGTTGCGACACTTTTTAGGTGGAACAATAGTTGGAACTACCTATGGTATTCTGTAGAGATGACCCCCCAGAGAAACAATGACACTGCGGGGTCGAGACTCATAAACAACATGGCGCTTCCACATATATGGCTGGCCCAAGATAACACCACGGACATTCAGCGGAGAAAAATCACATAATACCTCATCCTTGAAGGGTTGGATGTCATATGAAAATCAACATTGTTGGCTGACACAAAGATCTCATCCTTGGTAAAGCCACCCAATGTTGTATGGCTGTGGGTGTGGTGTTGTCGACAATCCCAACTGTTTGAAGACCTTTGCTAAGATGAGGTTATTCTGGCTTCCGCTATCAACAATAAAATGCAACGGGGTCCCCTTCACTCACATCTGTGAATGAAAAAGGTGCTCCCCCTCTTCAGGATCTGTTGGTTCTTCTGGTTGAACTGTTGTGGTCGTGACAATAGCAATGGGGTCCGCGTCAATGATCTTTCCTTTACCATTATTTTCAGAATCAGATTCTTAATCAGGGTTCGACTATTTGTCTTTGATCTCAGCCACCAATGACTGTTTTGAGTGACATTCATCAGTGTTGTGCCAGAGGATTTTGTGGAACTCACACCATTTTCCAGTGTCCTTCTTTGTCTTCGCATGACTGTTATCCACAATTTTGGTCATTGTGATGATGTCATGATGATAGAAAATCAAACTCCTCATTAAAGAACTCTTTCCTGAAGAGGGTTTCTCTTATCTATTTCCAGAAATCATATTTTGAAGATAGTTCGCAAGCTGCATATATACTCTCCTGCGAGAATGATACATTCCCGCATGCTGCATTCAACTAGGGTGCGAACTTCTCGCACTGTAATCATTGCCAGGGTGCGAACATCTTTTTACAAAGGAAAAAGCTAAGATTCTCGATCCTTCTAGAAGGGAATCTTCTAGAAGGATGAGTTGGTATTCGAATGGTTGTTAAGAAGCTGACATTCCAGATTTATTGGGATGATTCTTATCTTAGCAACTAACCTATTCTCTCTTATAAATTGATGAGGATACTCATGGAAAGGGTTAAGAAAAACAAGAAGTTGGAAATCTTGAGAGATCTATTGGAGAATTGGTACATGATTGTATGAAGAAGTGATGCTACAACAGATAAAGACAATAGCAAGGTCATCATAAGTAGTTGATTTTCTTCATGCATGAGCAAGTGTGTGTGTCAGAACTAGAAGCCATTGAAAGGAGATCTACGACATCAAGGCTCAGGTTGTATATTTCTCTTTCAGTTAATTCAATACATGAATATGTCCCTTTCCCATAATGATGATGTCATCTTATTACATGATTCCTTGATCACATGTATAGATTAGGTATTGAATATATTAATTTGCTTGTACTTCGATTGGTTTGTACTGTTGTGATTGGACGGCACAAGAGCGTCGAAGCGGAGCAAGGAAAAATAGAGATTCAAGGAGAGCGTTCATAAGGTATGTCCACTATCCATTTCTCTTAGTTCATTCAATCATCTAGATCTAGGGAAAGAGTAGTATTCTGTCTCGTTTTGTTCTAGATCCAGGTGGATCTAGGGAGATTGGTCTATGTCCGCACTCACGAATTTATCCATTAACAAAATTGGCGACTCCACTGGGGAGTAATCCCTTTTGTCTTTTTGGTTTCTGGATTTTCTGTGGCCATTTGATTTGGGTGCCGTTTTCTCCTGATTTATAAATCTCTGAGTCCTTAGGATACCCCGAGTGACCTTCTGGGTCCAAAAGCCAGTTTGATTTTTCCTTGTTTTTTCAAAATTTTCACTAGTTTCAGGGATTCCCGCACTGTGCCCATTAGCAGCCTGCGAGAACCTTGATGGTTCAAATCCTGCTTATATCTTCCAGTGTGAACTGTTCACAGTCTGCATTGAAGTGACCTGCGAGAAGCTTACATTCTCGCACTGTGTCCAAGGCTTGCCTGCAGGCAGATTTTGAAATTTTTTTGGAATCAAGTTCTGACTTTTGCAATAGCTCAGTAAGGTTGATTTAAGTCTTTTTGACTCTTTGGTTTACTGAATTACCTATCTTTTTCTTTCTCTTGCTTGCTGAACCTGATCTAGGTTTTCTAGGCTTGTTCTTGCTTTGGTCACTTGACTTTCATCTCTTAGCCTTTATTGGCATTTTTCTTCTCTCTGATTACTGGAATTGAATGTGTCGTGTTGGTTCAAAATCAGTGATTGATTGGAAGTTAAGTTTTTGATGTTTCTCTTGTACTTGTTGGTCCAAAAGGACAATTTTCATTTGCATTGAGAAGCTCTTGTGGTTTGTTTTTGTTTTTGCTTTCATTGAAAGTCTTGGATTGAGTAATTTGTTTGGGTCTTTATAATTTTGTTTTCTTTACTCATTCATTAGAGTTCTTCTTGGAAAGTGAAATGTATGTTTTCTTTCAAGATCTTTGTTTTACCTTTGAAAAACCATTGAAAATCAAAATTGTAAAGTATTAAAGTTT
>ML796568.1:2494-22292 GCA_009831015.1 Picea engelmannii
CTCCGTTGGCAATAAAAAATTGCATGCGGGTACGAAATCTTTTCCTTACCTTTTCCAACCTAGTTGATCTAGAACCGGTAGATCTAGTACAACACGTCTCACTTTCAACCTCTCTTACTATATCTTGATCATCACTCGAGGAATATAGATCTGACATATACCTATTTGGTGGTACCTACACTCATTAAAATAAGAAGATAAGTTATCATGCCAATATATGTTTTTGGTACCAACACAGTTGCATATAGTTGCACTTAGTTGCATAAAGGTTAAATTGCCACACCTATCTGTCATATAGTTGCATAAAGTTGAAATTGCCACACCTAGTTGCATATATTTGCAATATAGTTGCATAAGTTGCAATATAGTTGCATAAGTTGCAATATAGTTGCATAAGTTGCAATAAAGTTGCATAAGTTCCATAAATTTGCTTAAGTTGCATGTTGCATAGTTGCATACGAAATTGTTGCAATATAGTTGCATTATAGTTGGATAAATTGCATATAGTTGCATAAGTTGAAATATAGTACCAACACAATTGCATATAGTTGCATAAGTTGTAATATAGTACCAACACAGTTGCATATAGTTGCATTTAGTTGCATAAAGTTGAAATTGCCACACCTATCCATCATATAGTTGCATAGTTGCATAAGTTGCATATACTTGCATATACTTGCATAGTTCCATAAGTTGCATTGTTGCATAAGTTGGGTAAAGTTGCATAATGTTGCGTAAAGTTGCATAAGTTCCATAAAGTTGCTTAAGTTTCATAAGTTTCATGTTGCATAGTTGCATATAGTTGATCTAGAACCGGTAGATCTAGTACAACACGTCTCACTTTCAACCTCTCTTACTATATCTTGATCATCACTCGAGGAAGATAGATCCGACAGATACCTATTTGGTGGTACCTACACTCGTTAAAACAAGAAGATAAGTTATCGGGCCAATATACGTTTTTGGTACCAACACAGTTGCATATAGTTGCATTTAGTTGCATAAAGTTGAAATTGCCACACCTATCCGTCATATAGTTGCATAAAGTTGAAATTGCCACACCTATCCATCATATAGTTGCATAAAGTTGAAATTGCCACACCTAGTTGCATATAGTTGCAATATAGTTGTGTAAAGTTGCATAAGTTGCATAAGTTGCAATATAGTTGCATATTGTTGCATATTTGCATATAGTTGCATATGAAATTGTTGCAATATAGTTTCATATAGTTGCATAAGTTGCATGTTGCATAGTTGCATATAGTTGCATAAGTTGCAATATAGTTGCATATAGTTGCAATATAGTTACATTTGACAACTCACCAATATTTGAGAATACAGTTGCAATATAGTTGCATAAGTTGCAATATAGTACCAACATAGTTGCATATAGTTGCATTTAGTTGCATAAAGTTGAAATTGCCACACCTATCCATCATATAGTTGCAATATAGTTGCATTTGGAACCATTGGTATATTTTCATAATAAGAATAGGTCTCAAGGTGTGTACCATGACTAGAGATGAAAAAAGGGCCTTAGGTCCTAAACATATTTTCTTTGGCTCATTGGCCATTACCAAGGCCTCAAACCACCACATCTATCCTAGTTAATAGATTATGGTGCTTGGGTGGGATATGGGTGTCATTCACAATTTTTTCACACCATGTATGGAACATAGGTCTTGTCCATGGTCAGGGAAAGAACATATGGTTTTTACGTCCTATTTAAATCTTCTTAGGATTAAGCTTCATGATGAAGTTGTCAAAAAACAAAACAATACATATGTAAAAATCTTTAGCCTCTGTGTGGGATATTTTGTGCCATTAATAGTTTTTTCATCATAAGAATGGTTCTCAAGGCTTGTACCATGTCTAAGGGAAGAAAACAAGAACATTAAGCTCACAATGAAAGTTCTCAAATTCAAGGCCCATGAACTAGGCCTCAAATAACCATGTAGATATTATTTAAGAGATATTTGGCCTCAAGGTCTATGAACTAACCATTGAATGATAATGTAGATAATGTTTAAGGAATATTTGGCCCCCAGGTGGGATTTGGACACCATTAGTATTTTTTCATTTCACATATGGGAGTTTAGGCTTGTACCATCATCAAGGGAAGGAGAAAAGGGAATTAGGATTTAAATGAACCTTATGTGCTTAATGACCAAGATCGAGGCCTCCAATTAGGAATATGGGAAACATTGGTATGCTTTAAATAATAATAATGGCTATTAGGACACCATATGGGAACCATTCATAGGTTTTATGCATCATAGTTGGCTCTCAAGGCCTCTAAGAAGGAACTTAGAGCCATTAGGAGGATATAGTTGCATTCATAAGTTGCATTAGGAGGATATAGGTCACACATTCATAAGTTGTATATAGTTTCATAAGTCACATATAGTTGCATAGTTGCATAAGTTGCATATAGTTGCATAAGTTGCATTGTTGCATAAAGTTGCGTAAAGTTGCATAAGTTGCATTGTTGCATAAAGTTGCATGTTGCATAAAGTTGCGTAAAGTTGCATAAAGTTGTGTAAGTTGCATTGTTGCATAAAGTTGCATGTTGCATAAAGTTGCATAAGTTGCATTGTTGCATAAAGTTGCATGTTGCATAAAGTTGCGTAAAGTTGCAGGTCCCAGTGCTGAAATCATGGCCTTCCTATTAAGTTTTGAAAAAGTTCATAAGAAGTCCAATCTTTTGAAATGGCTCAATGCCCCCATACCAAAGTGGCCCATTATCCTTGTTTTAGAATTCTCAAGGGGCTTACATTCAAAGTATTGTTATTAGATGAAGTTTAAAAAGTGGTAGCATGGATTGAAGTTCAAAAAAGTGTCGATGGCCTAAAGTTTTAAAATTGCTCGATGAACAATGTTTCATAATGGCTCAAGGGGCTTAAATTCAAAAATAAATCAATATTCCAAAATGCACTGAAGTTTAGAAGTGGGCCAAAGTTGGAGAAATGTTTAAAATTTTGTAATGGCCCAAAGTTCAAGAATGGGTTGAAGTTAAATTTGGCCCTAATGTTCAAACATGGTCCAAATATTGAAAGAGGCCTAATGACCTTGTCCATAAATGCCTTGAAATTTATAAGAGGGCCAATGGTACAAAGTTTGAATTTGCATGATGGGTGATGTTTTAGAGTTTCCAATGGAGTTAAGTTCGAAGTATGGATGTTGGGAAAAGTTTAAAAAGTGGCCAATGACCGATGAAATACATGGAAATAGTCCTGATGGCCTTAATTTTGAACAATGGTTGAAGTCTCAAAAGGAGTGGAAGCTTCAAATCAACTTAGTCTTTGAAAAGGGGCCAAAATTCAAAATTAACTGAAAGTTTCGATTGGCCGTGAATTTCAAATGTTGGTCAATGAGGCAAAAGAGCCTAATGACTTGGTTTGAATAGGTTGGATGGTCAAAGTTGGAAGGAGGCTCAACAAGCAATGTTTGAAGGAAGGTCCAATAGTGAAGAAGAGGGATGATATTTTAAAAGGTGGTTGATGCTAGAAGGATGTCTTACCAATAGGGTCGATGATGTGAAATGAATGAGAATAACCTTAGATCAAAGGTGGATCAAGGAATGAGAATATGATTTTCTTCGAAATAAATCAATTCTTTCATGTGAGAGAGGCCTTCGACCCATGTCGATGAATACATGTTTGCACATAGAAAAAAATATATAGTAACCAAAACCTTATTTTGGGCATAACTTGAGTATACAAAATCAGATGGAGCTGAAATTTCACATGGAATTTTGTATCAAAGTTGTCTATGAAAATTTCCTTGAGCTCAAGTTTGTGTATTTGGCACTGAATTCCTGAAAATTGACACAATGCAATTTTTAGATGACAATATTGTACTCTCTGCCAACAATTCCATTCATGATGAAATCTAGACAAGGAATATCGATGAACACAAGAAAGCCCATAAAATCATTTGGATAGATTCCAAGGGATTCTTAGTGAAATAGACAAAATGGGGCAAAAATCACTACTTTGTGACACTTTTAGACATTTTTAGAAATTGTATTTGAAGGAAAGGGACCTAAAACTACAAATTAGGAAACTTTATCCAAGCAAACATTTCATCTCCTTAGTAATTTGGATAACTTTGTCCAAGTTGTTATTGGACTAATCGATAGGTGTAGACACTAATAGATCTCCCTAGATCCACTTGGATATAGAACAAAACAAGACAAGACATGACTCTTTCCCTAAGTTATGACCATTGAATTAGCTAGTAAAGAGGAACAAGTGACATACCTTTGTATCGCTTCCTAGGTTCTCTGTTGCTCCCGCTTCACTCCGGTGCTCTCGTGAGGTCAAGACCAAGACAAAACAAACCAACCAAAGTGAAGATAGAAAAATATATTCAATTTTAAACTTATGTGTATGATAAAGGAATTACAAAATAAAGTAAGAACGACTTTATGGGAAAGGGACATGTCGTTGTATCATATTAATCAAAAGTAGAAGATACAACCTGATTGATTTGATGTCACAAGCTTCCTTTCGGTGACTCTTGGTTCCAACACACACACTTGCTTGATCCTTGCATGAAGAAGATCCAATTCCTCTTGATAGACTTGCTAGAGTCTCCAAGCTCCCGTTCAAGCTAGGTTCTTCACACAATTCCTTCACCAATTCTCCAATTAATCTTTCTTAACTTTTTCCATGAAAATCCCATCTATATATAGGAGAGGATGAGATGGTTACTTGGATGAGAATGATCCCACCAAATCAGGGAAACCAGTAACATGATAACCATTCAAATACCAACCCATTCTCTAGAAGATTCCCTTCTAGAACCATCGAGACTTCATCTTTTTCCAATCTTGAGAACAAGTTTGCACCCTAGATATATAGCACAATGTGAGAAGTTTGCACCCTAGCTGAAGGTAGCCTGCGAGAATGGGTCATTCTTGCACCCTAGGTATAAGCAACCTGCGAACTCTCTTCAAAAATATGTTTTCTGGGAAGAGATGACTGTCACTTTTCTCAGGAGAAAGTTCTTGTTGGGAGCCTAAGTACACCTTCATCAATACACCATCAAGATGACCAAAATCATGGGTAATAGAATGCCCCCCAAAGTATGAGGTCGGAATCAGTGACAAGCGAAATACTTTGTAAACTGCGTGTGTGTGTCGGAAACCAGGAGCGCACCTAATCAGAAACCTGTGAACAACCAAGCATCTGCAGAATATCATACTAGTTATGAGGTAGGCATTCCCATACTCAGATCATGGACGAATGACATTATAAACATAGGTCATGGCCACCAATCATACACTGTGGATCCATGCCATCAAAATATCACATAGCCACCAGGAATACACTGTGGATCTATGCAAGAAAATTCAAATTGAGACGACATAGCCACGAGACATACAAAGTGGATCTATGTGCCGCAAATTATACATATTCCATTGCAACCTAGAAAAAAGAGATGAGATCTAGGGTCTTCAATCCCGTCGCCTGAAAGTACGAACCTAACCATGTGATTACATGTGTTGAAGTTGAACATGGTAGAAACCACTTGATTACTGGTCATTGATGAAACCATTAACAAGTGCGAGGGAAATCACCATTAATGTCAATGACTCCCAAGGTACACTAGTACAATCCACCAAATGTGAATAAATGAGTTGAGGTCGAACATCCGACAGAATCTTTCGATCAAGGGCTAATGATGTAAACCCACTATCAAAAGCAAGGAAACCTGTCATTGAGGCATGCAAGTTCCAAGGTACTAAAGGATTTCTAAGTCTTGTTTATGGATAATGAGCTAGAGTCGACGGAATAAAACTCATCACAGGAGGGCCTTGATGTATCCCTCATCAATGACATGAAATGAGTAACAGATTTTGAAGGTGAAACAGAGTATGATGTAAGTTGGACTGGACACAGGGAAGGCCGACACAGAGAGAATGGACAACTGCAGATGGCTGACTCAATAGAGGTTTCAGATGAACTTCTCTTGAACATATGAATGACACGACCAATGATTTGGTAACATTGACTCAAAGACGATGCAGGGTATGACCTTGTAGCAAATCGAATGAGAGACAAATGGATTTCCCAAACTAGCTTCAAATAATGAATAGGGGGTTGTCATGTTCAAGAGAGACACTTACTGCCAATTAATATGAATACCAAAACACATCCCTTTCCCAAATTTTCCCCCACCATTTCTAGCAAGTACCTCTTTATTTTTACGCAAGCTTGAGGAGGATAACATATGCTTGTTGATATAATCTCATCCTTTGGATGATTCCTTTGAAGTATGTTTAACGAACCCTAGGAAGGAGTGGTTTGGTCCCATTACGGGTCTGTCAATGTTTGTTTAACGAGTCCAAAGATAGAAAACTCGAAGGTTTTTCATGATTATAGAGTCTGGAAAAACACTTAAAAGAGAACTCTCTCAGTTCCTTTTTCGTAAAATAGTCCGATGAGACTGAAAAGAGATAAATTATCACCCAACAGACACTTTCTTCAAATACTTTAATGAGCGTGAAAATAGCAAGGTCGCTCGACAATCTTTTCATGTTTAGAGAGTCTGAAAAGAGCTTAAAGAGGACTCTAGGGGGGTTCCTTTTTCGTATAACCTTGTTGAGCCCGAAAAAGTGATAAAAGTTTGCTTGATCGCGTTCTCATGTATTTTCGAGCGTGAGAACGGACGAAGACCAATCTCGAGGTTTTGTACAAAAACCATAAAAAACAATCAAAATATGCGATGAGGAATAAAAAATATCTGCATCCGTGTGCATGAACATCGAGGTCGTTACGTCTGCAAAAGTTGCACACATAAAGGTATTAGGCATTAGGTTTCAATAAATAAACAATTATAAAATCCAATAATAAATGGTAAAAGTAAATATAAAGGGGCAAAAGTTCTTTTTACCATAGTTATTTTAACTTTACCAATATTTGAGTCCAAAACCCCTCTTTTGCCCTTGAATTTCTGTGTTCCATTGCGGGAGTTATGAGAATCCATTCGACGAACCATCTTCGGCAGTGAGGTAAGCTCCTTGTCCTCTATCTTTTCATGGTTCAATTTTTCATTTTCATTAGCAAAAATCATGTTTTTGAGTTTGTTTTAGGGGTTAAAGTTGCGCTCAACCATTCTTGCAGGATAGCCACAAGGGACCTACAAGGATGCCTCATTCTCACAGGTGACCCCAAAGGCACCTGCGAGAACCTCGCACTGTGCCTAAAGGGAACCTGCAATAACCGCAAAGTAGAAAAAAAATTTGAATTTTGCTCAATGAAGAAGTTACCAAATGTTGAATAGAGTCGCTAATCTTCTTCTTATGCTTCTTGTGCAGGTATTTGGCTATCACCATGGTTCTGGAATGGCGTGAAAGAGAGCATGAAGAATATGATGTTATTGTCGGGAATCATCTGGCCAGTGTTGCCTCTTTGTGAGACTGTGGTCTCCTAAAATTCTTTCATATACCGGCTATGAGGGCCCAAGTCAGGTTGTTGGAGTACCTTGTGCATATGTGGGATCCCGACCAACAAGTATTCCATGTAGGGGTCCACACATTGTCCTTGGATATCGAGGACATTTACTTCTTGACAGGACTGTCACGTCATGGGTACCACACGATCCTGACTGGTAGCAGAGGTGGTGGGTTGCCCATGAGTGAGTACTTTCGTTTGCACTGTGTTCCAGAGGCAGAGAGGAGCAAAGGGAAAGTATCCATTTGGGGAGTGCGGGATTTGACCCTTCACACTATTTTGTTCACCATTGCTCGTATGGCTGGGAGCGTTTCTCCTCACATGGCTCTCCAGAGCTACTTTCAATATGCCATAGAGTGTACTGAGCCTCGGGTTTTTAACTGGGCAGACGCAGTGCTTCGTAGCATGAAGAGGCAGTTGACCAAATGCAGGCGAGGAAACCTGAAGAAATTCGGGTACGGGTCTTTGTTGGTGTCTTTCTTTCTTGAGAGGGTTCCCTTGCTGAGGCTGCAGGTTGAGTGGGGTTTACCAGCTCCAAAAGATCCAAGAATGCTAAGGTGATGTCATCTCATGGCCTGGCACGTAGCTGGACCAATTATCAAATACAATGATGCCTTCTTTGACTGGTTGCGACCACAGATGCTGATGGTCGATGATTATGCCTATGTCGGGTTGGACTTCTAAGGAGATCCAGAATTTTTCCTGCCCGAAGGTGCTCAGTGGGGGGATCTTGGTAAGAAGTACACATTTTTTCTTTTTAAATGTTTCTGTGAATTTTATCATATTCAAATGTTTTTATGTTTGTCCAAGGTCTAATTACAAAATTCTTTTTTGATGACACAGATGTGGGGCCTTACCGACCACCTGGTACTTATCCTATTCAGCGACGAGGAGAGGTGGCTCCAGTGCCACGATGGGACACTGAAGATTACAAAGCGGTGGAACAAAACCTGGAGGGTTTGACAACAGACATTCCAGACATGCCTCTTGGAGAGGTTCCACGATGCTATCAGCGTCATATAGTAGGAGTGTCAGAGTCCATTGGCCGACTGATTCATAGGGTTGCCCGGGAAGTCATGTGTTATCATGAACGTCATCCATGACATCACTTTGTAGAAGCTATGAGCTTCAGATTTTGAAATTTTGATCCTCAGACAGAACATTTTGTAAAAACTTTTTGATCGTTATATATACATACGGCTTCTACCGGTTTATCTTGTGTTGTGTGAAAATTGATGTGATTGATTTATAAATGACCCAAATGTTTGTCTAATACATAGTTAGCTAATGCATTAGTTAATGTATTTAGACGTCTAGGAATATGTTGATATTCAATATATTCAAAATAACGTTCCAAGAGGCGAATTTTCAAATACACCCATAACAAAGTAGGACTTCGAATAGTATAGACATTACTTAACTGTAGTACTATGAGTTGGGAATCGAGTCACACAACCAAATGACGGATTCCGAGTGAGATAGCATCAATCAACAATTCGATAACGACGCTATACTCTGCAATATTGTTGGTTGCACAGCCGAGGCACACACCTCGTAAAGAGACAAGTTCGCTTGTAGGGGCGTAAATTTCCCATGCAGCAGAAGCAAGGTTCTAAAAACTACAACTAGCGCCATCAACGAAGCCAATTTAGGGTAGCGAAGACTCCGACATCTGGAAATCAAGCACAACGTCACATAAGGGCAGAGACCAAATAACAACAAAAGCAAACTACAGTAACACACAAGAAGTATGATACAATAAAAATACAGGTACTCGTGCACAGGTGATCTTATGCATAGTACTTTTTCAAGTACAACCCACTTATGGGTTCACTCAAAGGGATACCAACGTAATCTACTAACTCGTAAGCCCCTTTTTCCAAAACTTGTATAACAATATAAGGACCTCGCCACATGGCTTCAAGTTTTCCATCTCCTAGCATATCTCGATCTTGTTCATAGAGGAGAACCAGATCTCCTTCGAAGAAAACACGAGGCTTGACATGTTTTTCGTATTGGGCCTTGACATGTTTTTTCTGAGCTTCTATGACTAGGGTAGCATCACATCGAGTTTCATCTAATCGCATAAGATACAATAGACGTTCTTCCTCAGCAGAAGTGTTAGGTAGGAGTTCAACAACTAGTTTTAAAGAGGGTATCTCGCATTCGATCAGGAGAATGGATTCCAAACCATAGACTAACCAGAAAGGTGTAAACCTAGTAGCGGACTTGATGGATGTCCAATAAGCCCATAATGCCGAAAAAAACATTGTGTGCCAACTTGTTTTGTAAATCCCTATCATTCATCGGAGCATAGTTATGAGAACTTTGTTAATTGCTTCGACTTGGCCGTTGGCTTGTGGGTAATAGGGCATTGAGTTTTCATGGCGAAGACCCAACTTTTCAGTGAGTTCAGACATCATGAAGCTTCTAAAGTGGCTACCATGATTAGTGACGATAGCCTGAGAAACACCAAAACGAGCTATGATGTGATTAAAAATGAATAATGTTGCGGTCTTTCCAGTGTTGTCAAATGTTAGCATCACCTCGGCCCATTTCATAAAGTAATATACGGCTACAATAATGTATCCATGCCCCCTGACTGAGTGGGGGTGACATGTCATGAAATCGATGCCCCATTTCGCAAAGGGACCAATGGAGACCACAGGGTGAAGAGGAGTGGGATGTGACCATATCTTATGATTATAGGTCTGGCAAGCATGGCATTTTTGGACGGTGATTATGTAGTCATTAAATAAAGAAGGCCAAAAATACCCTGCTCGTAAGATCTTCTGGGTAGTAGCATACCCAGACATATGACCACCATAGGCTCCAGAATGGAAGTCATTTAAGGATTTCTCGGCTTCGTCGAACATGAGGCAGCGTCGAAAAACTGAGTCAATCCCACAACGATAAAGAGTATCCCCAAGGATAATATATTGACGGGCTTAGTAGCGTATTCGACATCGGTCAGTACTAGACAAATTTGGTCAGAAAGTATGGGTTTGGATATATATGATGATATCACCATACCAAAGATCACCAGAGCTAATGAGGAAAAGGGATTCATCAGGTAATGAATCAGCTGCTACATTTTCCGTTTCAGAATAGGGAAAGTTGCATATCAACTCGGAAAACACTAAGGAATTCTTGGACTTGGCTCATTCGAATTCCAAGTCAAACTCCTAGAGTATCACAATCCATTTGGAGTATTTTCCCCCTAGCAATTGACGTGTGAGAATGTGTTGCATAGGGTTGCAGTTAGAAATCACTGTAGTCTTGCGAGAGAGGATATAGTGCCGTAAGCATTGAACTGCTTGGACGGCTGCCAAGGCCAGTTTTTCAACATGTAAATACTTAGTTTCGATAGGCGTTAGACTTCGACTCAAGTAATAGATAACATGTTCATCGTTAGAATCATCCTCTTGGAAGAGAACCATACAAATGGTGTAATCCGAGGCTGCAAGGTAGAGGAAATAATCGCGACTGTAATCGGGGGGGGAAGAGAAGAAGAGCACATGTTAGGGACAATTTAAAAGCTTCAAAGGCTTTGTTTGCAATGGTATCCCATACGAACTCAGACCCCTTTTTAGGAGCCACATAAATCCACAAGTTATCTCGGCGTAGTTTGGGATGAAACGAAGAAGAAAATTTGCTTTCCCCTGCAAACTTTGTAACTGGCGAAGTGTAGAAGGAGGAGGGAGATTAAGGATCACCTCGACCTTTAAAGGATATACCCTTATCCCTTGATGCGAAACAATAAAGCTGAGAAGTCAACCAGATTCCATGCAAAAAACACACTTGTGAGGATTCAAGCGTATACGGTAAAACTGACAGTGGATGAAAATGGCTCAGAGGTGGATTGGATGATCGACTCAGCGCATAGAGTGAGTGGGTAAATCATCCAAGTATGGTTGCACGATGTGCTTGATATCATGGAAGGCATAATACATAGCGCATTGAAAAGTTGTGCCAACGTTCTTGAGACCGAAGGGGAGTTTTTGATAGAAAAAAGTTCCCCAAGGACAAATAAAAGAAGTCTTATGTTGATCCTTGGGAACAATGTTGATTTGATTATATCCAAAGAAACCATCCATCAGAGAGAAGATTTCACTTCTGGTGCAATCGTTGACAATCTGATCGATGAAGGGGGTAGGAAAGTTGTCTTTGGGACAAGCTTTGTCGATATCCCTATAATCAATGCATATGCGGATTGTGCCTTGTTTCTTGTCAATCAGGACAAGATTGGAAACCCAATCAGTTAGGGCCACCAGGTAAATAAAGCCGGCTTTTAGAAGTTTCTCGACTTCAAGCTTGATAGCAGCCGCTTTACGTGGGTGAACTGGACGAAGGCGTTGCCGGACAGGTTTAGTGTCAGGGTATGTCTTCATATCATGTATCACATTGTCGGGGTTGATACCCGACATTTCTTCGTAGCTCCAGGCGAAGACGTCAAGAAACTCTTTGAAAAGTGACGTGTAGGTGACGATTTTGTCTAGGGAACATGAAGCTCTGATATGCACATTTTCAACAATTCCAGGTTTGATGGATATGTTGAGGGGAATAGTGGGTGAGATATTTCTTAAGTTCCCTTCGAAAAACACATCGTGTGTGGACTCAGGAACGGTTGAAATGATGACAACGGTCGACGGGGTCAAGATCCGTTGGTAGTTCTCGATGGTATGTTGCTCTAGGAAGAGGATGGAATGATGGTGTCCATCGTCCCAAGGGGTGTCTTCCATGACAAACATGATCATCTTGTCTATGGGAAAAATGACATGGAAAGGATCTAGAGATAACACACCAAGAGCGGGGGTAGAAGGGGTTGTTGATTGGATGGCCTGATAGGCGGATTCAACCGGACTTAACGACATTTCATCACCATAACGAAGATGATCTCCAAGGTCAGGTACCATCCATGGGTTGTGAGACGCAGGAGTGTTATGAATCGAGGTGGAGATCATGTTGATCTAAGCAACGGATGAGCGTGGAACATCGGGCGGTGGAATGGGGAAAGTACCCATTAACGAAGAGTCTTTGAGAAGGCCTACACCAACGTTCTCATAACCCGACAGGGTTTTAGCGATGAATGGTATGTTGCCAGTATGGGTATCTGAGTTAAAGAAGGCCAATTGGTCGACGATGACTACCTTTCCTTGATGTGGGAAATGTACAACACGAAAAAGAGTTGACACAACTACGCGCATGGAATCGATCTAGCTACGACCAAGTAGAAGATTGTAATCGAGAGGAGCATCAAATACTTCCATTTCGACTTGGACCGTTTTGCCTTCTAATGTAATTGGAAATGAAGGAAGGACACCGTAGGGATTAAAACCAGAGCTATTGAAATATTTAAGAGTGTTTTGGGATTCAGTCAAAGAGGGAGAGCCAATGGATTTCCAGCAAGTAAGAGACATGACACACGTCGAGGCACCCTCATCGATAATGGTTCAACAAATTTTTTTGTCAGAGACAATCACTTGGATTTGGAACGCGAGTTGAAGGGGTAACCTTGGAATGTGATCTTCCAAGTCAAAAATTATTAAATTTTTGTCCGTCAGGTCGATTCCACCAATAGCTTTCAGCAGTGCCTTCTGTTGTGTGGGACAACTTTGAAGGACTTCGAGGGCTGACATTGCAGAAGGTGCTTGGACCAGATCTTCAACAATGCTGTAGTTCTGGGCAGCATGAGCATGAGGATTGAAATCCGATTTCCAAACGACACCCTTTGGGGGGGGGTCAAAGAACTGTGTCAAGGCTCAGTCGTTCGAGATGAAGAGGACCATTGGTAGGTGGAGTTGCAAGAGAGGGTTGTACCAATGAAGGAGGTGGGTCATCAACCTTCTCTTTAGAGGGAGAATAATCTTTGTCTCGAGTGGTGAGTGCAATTTCATTCTTCTTTGAATTACCAGTACACATCAATACATAGGACGTAGTAGATGGGGAGGGTTGGTCATGAATGACCAATTGGGCCTATTGTTGAGAGAGAAAGGGTTGGGACAAAATGGTTGGAGCAGGTGGTTTCGGGACTCGTTGAAGGAACTTAGTGACCTCGGCGCGTTGTGGACAATCCTTCGTGTAGTGATCATCACCATAGATAAGACAAGGGTATCGAGGTTTGCGGTTATCCCTATTGTCAACAGGAAGAGTTTTGGTTTTCTCTACTTGTAAAGTATTTTTGTCCTCCTTATTCTTACCCTTTCCTTTTTTGGATTTATTTTTACTAGCTGGGGTAGATTGAACTGCATTTACCTCAGAAGTCTTGCCGGTGGGAGGGGTAGGAGACAGATCATTTTGAACATTAGAAGAAGCAGGTTTGGGGTTGGTGCTTGAGGTAGAATGCGGTTGGGCATGGAAAGTGCCAATCACACCGTCGGTTGCATGAGACGCACCTGGAGTAGTTGAAGTGGCGGAAGTGGAAGGACGAGGTGCGTCAGGGAGCAAGTCGTAAAGAGTGCATGTTTGTGAGTAAACGAGGTCAAGATATTGAGAATGACTTATGGCTTGTTCTTCTATGACAACTCCACCCATGGAAATGTCATGTGCTATGTCATTCACAAATGATTTCGTGAACCAATCTACCAGCAACTGATCGAGAAGTGCGAGTTTGATGAGACGTCATCTCCTTCGCCATTCATGAATGTGATCGGATATATGAGTGGCTTTAGTTTGTTTGAAAGAAGTCAAAATCTCGGTCCCTGTTTCATAACGGATCGGTAACTGGTAGTGGGTGAGGAAGGCCATAGCTAGGGTGTTGAAGTTGGCGAAGAAACCTCGTGGTAATTATATATACCACTTTGCAGCAGAACCCGTGAGAGTTATTTGAAAAAGACATAAACGAATAGAGTCATCCATCAAAGAGTTGGATGAGCACCAGAGGTGAAAATTCATGACGTGATTGTTCAGGTCCTCTCCCGCTTTGCCATTGAATTTAGGGATGTCTGATGGTATCTTGGCTGGTATAGTGGGCCATTGGGGAGAGTGATGAATTGGATCATTTAAAATCCTTGACAGATTTGGGAGATCCAAAGTGGCCAAGAAGGGTAACTTTCGATTCACATGCGGGTACTGGTGGCTTTGGAGAGGGAGCCCCGTCGGCAAACCAGTGGGACCATAGGCTGTCTGCATATAATGTGAAGACCCAGGCAGATTCAACAGTGGTTGTGGAGGAAAGTAGCTCATGGGATTGTATCCTTGAATAGGGACGTGAGTTTGAGCATTCGAGTCCCAAATAGGATTAGACATACCTGGATATGGTTGGCCTATACTAGGGGGTATAATGGATGCAACTGGAAGCTGTTACCCCCCAGTCGATTGAGGATTATGTTGTATCATATGATTCCAATACCGGGCCAAGGACGGAGGTATGTTTTTTCTATAAGGTGGGGTCGGTGGAGGATGTCCTCCAACCAGGGGTTGTGTCCCAATTGGGGGTAGTGTTCCAATTGGGGGTTGTGTTCCAATTGAGATCTGTGTTCCCACAGGAATTTTCCCTATAAGGGGGGGTTGAGTAAAACCTCCTTGGTGAAATTGTCCACCAACAGGAATCTAGTAATTTGGTGTGAATGATGGGATAGTGCCACTAGGATTAGAGCTGCCGGTGGAGGACGAGAAAGGTCCTCCAAAAGGGGGTTGAGGAAGTGTCAGAATGAAACCGGGAGGAGAGTTCCTAGAAGAAGAGGGACCACCAAGAGTTCCAAATGGGGTTTGCGTATGAGTGGGAATGGAAGCATTCAACGCATGGTATCCAGGTGGAAGTGTCGGGGTGACATTGGGCGAGAGCGGGGTGCCAATGGGGGCTTGACTAGCCACTGTAATCCCAGTGTGAATACTCGTAGTATCTGTGTAATGGACCATTTCTATAGGGACGGTCAAGATGTGTTCAGATCGCGGAGCATCTGTACCAGGAAAATAATAAGCAGTAGTAAAAGGTATTGTGTCTGGGTCCAAGGTTTCGGGGAACACAAGTGAGATGGTGATTTAAACACCTGATCCTGCACCAAAAAGGTCCCATCTAAAAACACCAGCAGACCAAAAAGGATCTTGGCCCTCAGGTCCTGGAAAGGGTCCAGTTGGCGATCCAGAAGACAACACAACTAATTCTCCAGAAGAATTCAGTCGCATAATACGTCTCTCAGAATCGGGGTGAAGTCGAAAGTCCTCTCGAGTATTGGTAATTCAGAAACTTTCTAGAGAGTCGGTTCTTTCCACTTCCAGTTGTGGAGTGGTAACGTCTTGTACTTCACTCTGTTGAGGAGAGCCCTCAGGTGAGCTTGTAGGCAGGGGTTGAGAACCTTCTAGATGCTCTGAAGATAAATCCTGCATTCTACGTGAACGACGTGGAGGATCTATTGTGAACGAGTTAAAAACTTACGAAGAAAGTCCTATGGTTAACTTGGGTGAACAAATAGCACGTGCTAGTAAATCAAATCTAGGAAACAATACCAAGCAAACAAGACCTTCTAATTTTGAAGTCACTAGTTGGTGATGAAATCCAACGTCACAACAACGAGACGAGAAGGGGTTGGGCTAGGGTGGAAAAGTTAAGCTGATGACCTGCTTAACGGACTTACAACCTGGTGTAAGCTCCCACACATAATCGTGGGTATACCTTCCAAGGAGCCCCAGTGAGTTTGGACAACGTCGATTCCAGGTACCGTGACGACTTGCCCCTTCACAGTCACCTTGTGTAAGACCCTAAAAAGATAGGCTACTAAGGTTACCACCAACAACAATAAAGCCTGGGGGGATAGTCGACAGTCTGATCCACACACAAGGGTAGGGTATCTAGCCTGAAATCAACTCGAGAGGCTTCCACTCATCATTGTGGGTATACCTCCAAGTGACCCCCGTAATACGTGCAATCTCTACACCGATATAAAAAAAGCAGGGTGAGTAACTCTGTCGATATCAATGCGACCTCGTGTTTGACCCCTGTATGAGAAGGGCTTCCCAGGACAAAATGTTGTAAATGGAATTTAACACTCCTTAACACAAGATGCTATTGTGTGTTTTGTGCTTTGGAGAGTGTATCTCTCTGCCTATTCCAAAGCGCTAGACTAGCTAAATGTTGGTGTAATAGAGCCCTAGAAAAGAGTTACTAGTTAAATTTTAAAATGTGCGCAATGTTATTAATGGCTGTTGTTACTCAAGGGAAACAGAGATGAAACTGATGTTGTATGAGACTCTGACCCAACAATGCATAGATAGGAATGAAATATATCAATTTTTTTTCGATGAATCCTATGTACAGGAGGGAAAGAGAAGTTTTCCGGAACAATCTTGAACTACGATACACAATTTCCTTTAAAATGCAATTTCAACGAATCACGCAATAATGACAATTCTCTATTGTTCTTTTTCAATAATTTCGACAATTGATTTTCAATATTTTCAAAAACGAAAATGCTTTTGAAAGAAAAAATGTTTTTCACTTTTCAAAAAGGATCTACACCATGATGGTGAAAGTGAATAAAACCAATAATTAATGAACAAGCAATAAACAAGAAGCCAAACCAATCTTTCAATGTAAACAAAAATGACAAGTAGACAAAACTAGTATTTTCAATTGCATAAGAACAGTAATCTTCCAAACAATGAGAAAATGAGAAAGACAAAGAATCCCAACTTTCAAACCGATCACTGGCTCTTAACCAAACAAGCACTCAGATTCCAGGATCAGAGAGTATATCTTTGCCAAGAAAAGTCAAGAGATGAGAGTTGAGAAAAAGATGGACAGGAAGAGCCTTTGATTTCCGAAGATTGATCGTGCACAAAATATGAAGACAAGAAAACATCAACTAATGGTCCAAGAAGTTCTTTTCAGACACCTATATTGATCTGGGTAGCTGAACATGCAAAAAATCTTAAATCCAAAATTTTGAAAAGAGGGTTCGCATGCTATCAGTGTTGCACAGTGCGAGAATGGGTCATTCTCGCAGGCTAGCTTTGAGCAGAGTGGGAGAACCTCGCACTGGACTTAAAAGCAGAGTGTGAACTCAGGGTTTTCTCGTAGGCTATTGTGGGGTTTAGTGTGAGAATGCCTGAAACTAAGCAAATTTTTGGAAAAAGACAAAAAAATTGAAGGGACTTCTGGACCCAGAGGGTCTATCAGGGTGTCCTGAAGACTCAGAGATTGATAAAAATGGAGAAAGGTAAGGCAAGAGAAAATGGCCAAGGAAAAACACCAAAAACCACAAAAAAATGGGTTGCATCCCCAATGGAGTCGCCAATTTTGTTATCGGACTAATCGGTAGGTGCGGACACTAACAGATCTCCCTAGATCCACTTGGATCTAGAACAAAATAGGACAATACATGACTCTTTCCCTAAGTTATGACCATTGAATTAGCTAGTAAAGAGGAACAAGTGACATACCTTTGTATCGCTTCCTAGGTTCTTTGTTGCTCCCGCTTCGCTCCGGTGCTCTCGTGAGGTCAAGACCAAGACAACACAAACCAACCAAAGTGAAGATAGCAAAATATATTCAATTGTCAACTTATGTGTATGATCAAGGAATTACACAATAAAGTAAGAACGACTTTATGGGTAAGGGACATGCCATTGTATCATATTAATATAAAGTAGAAGATACAACCTGATCGCCTTGATGTCGCAAGCTTCCTTTCGGTGACTCTTGGTTCCAACACACACACTTTCTCGATCCTTGCATGAAGAAGATCCATTTCTCTTGATAGACTTGCTAGAGTCTCCAAGCTCCTGTTCAAGCTAGGTTCTTCACACAATTCCTTCACCAATTCTCCAATTAATCTTGCTTAAACTTTTCCATGAAAATGCCATCAATATATAGGAGAGGATGAGATGGTTACTTGGATGAGAATGATCCCACCAAATCAGGGAAACCAGTAACATGATAACCATTTGAATACCAACCCATTCTCTAGAAGATTCCCTTCTAGAACCATCAAGACTTCATATTTTTCCAAGCTTGAGAACAAGTTCGCACCCTAGATATATAGCACAATGCGAGAAGTTCGCACCCTAGATATATAGCACAATGCGAGAAGTTCACACCCTAGCTGAAGGCAACCTGTGAGAATGGGTCATTCTCGCATCCTAGGTATAAGCAACCTGTGAACTCTCTTCAAAAATATGTTTTCTGGGAAGAGATGAGTGTCACTTTTCTCAGGAGAAAGTTCTTGTTGGGAGCCTGAGTACACCTTCATCAATACACCATCAAGATGACCAAAATCATGGGTAACACAAGTGAAAATTTCTCAAATCTTTGTAGTTTCAAATATATGGATTTTCACCATATTTTATGGCAATGGACAAAGTGCCAAATGAGGCAAGTTCTCGTCTTCAAAAGGATGAATAAGTTGTCTGGAACAACAAATTACCGAGACAAATGTTGTTAAGCATTCACATATAAGAATATTACCTTTTAGAAAGAGTTTAATACTAATTTTATTCCATCCTTTGCCACTTGTGCTTCTATACCTACCTTCGTTTCCTCGTCAATAATCCTGGCAAATAACCTAATGATTTCTATATTTCACCAATATTTCCATCTCTAATAAGCCCAGTTAATAATTTTATACACCTTCCCTAATTCTATAGACCCGACTTCAATCTCAATACCTGCATTTAAGACATTGGAGGACATTGCAACTAGATTGGCATTCCACCTTAAGACTAACCCTCCTAAAAGTTCTTCAAAATCCACCAATTTGTTTTTTCATTCTTTTAGAAAGGAAGACAAAAATTCTGCAGCTTTAGAGCCAACACACACAATTTCTTGGAGAAGCAAGACATCTAGTTTGTAAATTGCACACATTATTTTTAAGGCTTGTTTTTTTGGGGCACCCATGACCCCTCTAGAATTAATTGAGCAAATGATCATTTGGAAAAAAAATTAGGGGTCTTCCCTACTCTAAAGGCCCCACAAATGGTTAGCTACTTCCTCCCTAACCTCTTTTTTAGCTCGAGACTTAGACTTGGACCCTACATTGTGTTAGAATGGAAACTACATTGTGTTAGAATGGAAAGGTGTCTTGTATGTGTTAGAATTCAAAATACATGATTTGGAACTATATTCTTTGGACCATTTGGCTTATATATCCTATGATTGACACATTATAATGTCATGTGTGTGCTTATAATGGGATTAGTATTGATTCTAGTGTTCATTGACATTATTTCGTTGATATTGTTAAAGGATTTGTGTGACTGTATATGAGATTAAGGGAGTATATATTAGACAATGTCTAAAGTGTTGTATATATACAAAATGGTTAGACAATGTGTGGAATATACTAACATGTGTTCTTGCAACTCTAGACCTCCTAGATGCTCACATCAACTTCTAACAATGT
>ML796568.1:38893-71022 GCA_009831015.1 Picea engelmannii
TCAATTACTATCATTTCACTGATCAGGGTTGAGTTTCAAGAGCAATTCCATATCTTTATCAATGAAAAGAGAGAGATATTATAGCTACAATTGAAGGGAAAAGGGTATGTGGATTCCATAAACCTAGAATATTATGGAATCCAAATACCCTTTTCCATAGAAAATACTAACTAGATCCAAAAACCAAAGACATGAAATATGGTACTACACATGTTATAATATATTATCAAGGAAAAAACAAGCTAAATGCAATTTGGACATTTGAAAAAACAATTACAAGTTAAATGAGTACATCAATAAAAAATAACATACTGACCTTGCAAGTTCAAAATCTTAGCTATGTAGATTGATAATTGGATTTGTTCAACTGGTGGGTGACAGAAAAAATAAACAACTCAAACAAAAGCCAATAACAGTGTCACGACTATAGAAATTGTATCGCAAAGTCTCTTAAAGTCATGTATATATAGATTAAATAGTCAACTAGCCGTTAATATCGACCAATGAGATAGGCAAAATTTTCGTCGCTATTTCCATGAAAGTTCGTCACTATAGCGACGAAAATCCTGACTAGCTTAAATTAAGATTTTTGTCGATATTGTGACGAACTTTCGTGGAAATATCCATGAAAATCCCGCCCTGTTTAAAAAAATGATGAAACTAGTGGAAGCATGGAAAATTTTCATGGAATAATCTGCCCATATGTAGTAGTGATTTGTTGGCACAGGGGCAGACCCAGGGTTCAACGCTTTAACAACACACCAACAAAACCCTAACTACCGGCCCTTTCAGCAACACCCGCGAAGCAGATAAAGTCTCACTCGAGGTAGAGGTAGGGGTGCTTGCAGGACTCCTCTATCTGCAACCTTAGTTGGGACACAGATCTGTGATTACAATACTCTAACAAAGCACTTAGCAGTTTTCATCCATTTTTTCTACAACATAGATAAACCCTAATTACAACGCAGTGTAGTATTCAACAAGATTCAACACATTCAAGCACTAAGTACAACAACATAGATCATATCTAGTATCTCATTCACATAATTAGGCACTAAGATATCATATTCATCTAAACATACATCATTGTACTAAGCATTAATCATATGAAACATAAAACAACCATAATGCACAAAGAAAACACAACACAGGATATACATGGTTCACCCCCAGCCTCGAGCTATGTCCACCAACTCTTCGTCTTCTTTATTATATTTTGTCAATCATCTACATGCACAGAGCCATAAGGTCCTACTCCTCACGGGACAGGAGATCTGCGTGCACCTCGCCAGATCCTCCTTCCCTGAGCTAGGTTACAACACAAATCCTTTACACAATCTCTTACAGTCACTTGCACTTAGCCTTGAAAGTCTCACACAGTATGCACAAAGCATGTACAACTATCACTTGCACTTAGCACATCATCACACAGATGCCTATATTTTCTCCTCTTACATTGCCTAGACATCTATTTATACCTTACAAAATGGGCCTAAAAATGGGCAAACCCATGGGCCGACATCCTCATACCTGTTACATAAGCCCAAAACCCAAAAATCCCTAAAAAGGGGCCAAGATTTTGCAATCTCTACTTCGACTTGCGCTCCGCCTTCGAAAGCCTATCGAAGTCCCAAAATAGGTCAAACTTTACCAAGGATATCCAAGACTTGTTCAAGGGCCAACATCATATATGACTACTAGACAAAATATAAATGTCTATATAAAGTGTAACCGCGAACAATACACAATGGATCTACATCTCAAAATAATATGAATATATACAAGTACAATATGATATGCATCTTCAAGAAGCATTGATACTTGTGGCTGGATATGAGGACTTCATAGCTCGAGAAACAACTTCAAGATCTTCAAAAGCTCAAGTAGGAGTACAATAGGAGTGTAAGACTCAATACCCTGAGGTCTTTGACAATTTGTCAAGGAAAGACTAGAGGATATCGATCATCAAGCACAAAACTTCATTGATTTTGATCTGAACTTGACTGGACTCCAAGGATGGACGACTCATGAAAGTCAAGAGATAAACTGCAGAATGGCCGACTCGGGTTGGATAAAAATTTCCTTTGATAAAATCACGACAAAATGATGAGAGTCATGCATCATATATTTGACATAAGTTTGTGATATAGAGGGCATCACAAACTCTCCATATGTTTGGAAGAGTAACCAAACAGATGAGGACACAACTCTATGTAACAAGAACAACTTTCTAAGGTCATACTAGATCCCAATGCTTGGGGAACAAACGAACGGATGTGTTTTTTCCAAGGGAGACTATCTTGTTGTCAATAAAAGAGAATGTATATCTCGCCCCCTCTTTTTGGAATATTTGATTTTTTTATCTTTTTCAAATTCTTAACGAGCTTGAAAAATAATAAAAGAATGATATGCTACAAAGGAGGAACAAGTGTCACAAGCAAGAAAACTAGTTCCAAGCACATGGAACATATTGATGCTCAGTGCAAGGAGACATGTGCAAGATAAGGACACTTGGGAAAATTCCTCCATGGGTCAAGGTGTTAGATCACAAGGGAAAAAGTGTTGCAAGGATTACATTTAAGGAATGCTTTGAAGGTTCATTTAATAGAAACATGAATTTATAATTAGGACAAATATGCAAGGATGAGACATGCGATGTGATTGGGTATGAAACAACAAGACTCCTTCCATGTGGATTTTTACGAGCCCAGAGAAGGTAAGATCAATGCTTTTTTACATTTAGAGAGTCTAAAAGACACTAAAAGAAGACTCCATAGTGTTCCTTTTTTGTAATTAGTCTAGCCAGTTCAAGAAAGGGTTAAACTTATACTAAAAGGACGTATCTTCAAAACCATTTTAACGAGCTTGACTAAGACGAGATCACTCGACTATCTTTTCAATTTTAAGGAGTCTGAAAAGAGCTTAACTATGGATTCATAGTTTTTTTCTAAGTTTAGTCTCCCTAGCCTGAAAAAGTATAAAATATAACTTAGGAGAACTCTCCCAGTGAGACATGTCTCCCGAGGCATACCTTTTTCTTAGATAATCTATTGGATGGAAAAAGTGTTAAACTTATGCCAAATAGATATTCCTTTTGGACCAATTAATGAGTGTGAAAGGAACAAGGTCACTCAATGATATTTTCATATTTAGGGAGTTTGAAAAGAGCTTAACTATGGACTCTGGGGTGGTTCCTTTTTTGTAGATAATCTCCAAGGCCCGAAAAAGAGATAAACCAAAACCAAGGAGAATGTCCCTTTTTCAAAAATTTATCCCCTCAGGTCCAAAAAAGGGTTAAACTAATGCCCAAGAATACTCTCCTAGTGAACCAAAGCTCCTAGGGCATACCTTTATTTCTAGATTAACCGTCAGGACAAAAAAATGGGTAAACTACCGCCAAACATATGTTGCTTCAAATTTTAGTTTTATGAGCGTGAAGGGCAACAAGATCGCTCGACAATCTTTTCAATTTTAGAGATTTTGAAAAGGGATTAAAGAAGACTCTAGGGGGGATTATTTTCTTAAGTAATATAAACACAACTGAAAAGAATAAATAATCTCTCGTTAGATGTTTCTTTCAAATTTTAAGCCATCCTGAAAGACAAAAAACCATGCTCATAGGGATTCCCTCGGGTATGAGCCATAAAAGATGAAGAAGAAGTATGAGGCTTCAACACAAAGTCATAGCGGGACTAAAAAAAGACTCTCGTTCCTATGAAGTACTTTGACATGGGAACCAAATGGTAAGCAAGGCTCTAACTAGGATTCCCATGGAAGGAAGTCTATATCACATAAAGTACGACACACTTATCAACAAGGAAGGTTAGTGTCGCAATTCAGTGGGGTTGATCCCAAGGCTAAATGAACCAGGAAACAGATAATAAAAAAAATGAAAGTAGGGAAAAATATAACATATATGCCAGTTTCAAGGTCAATACCCATCAGAATGGATTGATATGACTAACAAATGTCAAAGAAAATGTCTCCAATATCCTATGTATAAGGCCAATAACACTCATCCAGAAGTTAATAAATCCAATATAGATAGAAACTTTAGAAAATAAGAGGTTCTACTTAATACAAAACTTGAAAACAACAAACTTGGACTGTACAATATGTACAAGGTACCACATAGCCTTACGACTCATGCGTGGTGGTAGTTCAAGTAGAGCCCACTGCTAGGATCTGACTAAGAGTCTCTTCGATAGTCAACCTGGAAAGTCTCCCAAAAGGGAAGAAAACAAAAACCACAGTGTAAGTATTTCCACGGTATATAAAACGTAGTCATGTCTTCAACCTGGAAAGTCTCCCAAAAGGGAAGAAACCACAAACCACAATGTAAGTCTTTCCATAGTATATAAATCGTAGTCATGTCTTCAAGGATAGCCTCATCCGAAGGAACATCAATATTCAAGAAATCACACGAATGAAAAGGGTCGACAGTCCTAAAGGGTGAATCAAATTGACCATATTCCATATGATGATGGAGGTTCTGGATAGGACTGACAGAGT
This sequence comes from Picea engelmannii, assembly GCA_009831015.1. Lineage (NCBI taxonomy): Eukaryota > Viridiplantae > Streptophyta > Pinopsida > Pinales > Pinaceae > Picea > Picea engelmannii. Next base: position 43,406 of record ML796568.1, read on the forward strand.
CTATCAGCAAAGAATCACAAGCATGAGGGTTTGAGGATCTACAAACAATGAGATCAGACTCAAAAGGAAACTCGATATCACTCAGACCAAGAGGGGGAAGAAATGTAATTTTTAGTCCTATGAAGTAAATCAATGCATACAAATTCTTAAGAAAAACATAAATTAATCGATGGCTCATACACATAGTACATAGAGATTTATGCTAGAAACCCTTAACTCAGAGAAAAAAAGCCTTCCTTGGTGGCACACCTTTCCAAATCTTCATTGTATTAATTTCACCATTCACAATACAATATATACAATATTTTAGGTACTATGTAGCTACCAAAACCATAATCCCTTAATCTGGAATTGATTTAGAAACTGCTAAAAATAGAGAAAACCGCCCAAAAAAAAAATCGGGGTGTTGCACGTAACCAGGGAGGGACAAACCTACCCCCCTGTGGGACCCCCCCAGGAAATCACCTGACGCACACGACACAAAGAGGGAAGGAAGTTTGGATCTTCAAACACAATTTTTGAATCTGACGTGCCCACACACACACATGGAAAGAATATAACACATACCCAACATTCTCCCATGTGTTGTTTTCTTTGCATACATGGGTTCACAAAATTACATAGTCAACAATTCAGGGCAACAATTCCCATTGTTACTCTACACCATGAGAACTTCTCTTTGCTCACAAACTTTGTCAATGAATCTGCAACATTCTTCAAAGTGTCAACCTTTTCCAGCAACACCTTCTTTTCTTCAACCATGTCTCTCACAAAGTGATATTGAACATCAATATGCTTTGTCTTCGAATGATAAGAAAGGTTCTTTGCCAGGAAGATTGCACTCTGATTGTCACGGTCTAATCTCACTTCTTGTTGTACCAACCCAATACTTGAACACAATGTTTGTAACCATACTGCTTCCTTGCTTGCATGAGTGGTTGCCATGTATTCAACTTATGTAGTTGATAGTGCCATTACATCTTGTCTTTTTCTCATCCAACTAATTTCTCCCCCAAATAGGTTAAACACATACCCACTTCTAGATATTCTGCGATCCAGATCTCCATCCTAGTCTACATCAAGAAACCCATGTATGTCCAACACTCTATCCAATCCCAGTCTTCCTTGGTAGCACAATCCATAATTGGTAGTGCCCCACAAATACCTGAAGACCCTCTTTACTGTTGTCCAATGCTTCTTCCCTCGTTTTGACATATACTTTCTCAAAACTCCCACTGCATGTGAAATGTTCGGTCTAGTACAAACCATTGCATACATCAAACTACTAACTGCACTGGCATACGAAACATGGGACATGTCCTCTTCTTCTTCTCGTGTCTTGGGACAATGATCTGCAAATAAATTTACACCTATAGGAATAAGAACCTTGACTTATTTACTTCCATGCATATTAAACCTTTGTAATATCATCTCAACATATTTTCTTTGATTCAACCATAGTTTCATATTTGCATGATCTCTTTTAATATCCATTCGCAGAATGAAGTTAACATCACTGAGATCCTTCAAGTCAAATTTAGAGGATAGCTGCGATTTCACCTCCTTGATAACATCCATGTTATTTCCAACCAGCAACATGTCATCAACATACAACACTACATAAATGAAGTTATTATCAACATGCTTGGAATATACACAGTGATCCACCCTGGTTCTCACAAATCCCAATCCAAGGATGTATGTGTCAAACTTTTGGTACCACATCCTAGGTGATTGCTTTATACCATATAGTGACTTCTTTAGCTTACATACCAACTCTTTCTTTCCCTTCACTACAAAGCCTTATGTCTTCTTCATGTAGATTTCTTCTTCCAAATCCCCATGTAGGAATGCTCTCTTCACATCTATTTGTTCCACTTCAAGACCAAAAGCAACAACAATAGATAAAATAAATCTAATATAAGTTAACTTGGCAACATGATAAAAAATCTCACCAAAGTCAATTCCCTCTACCTGGGAATAACCTTCTGCATTAAACTTCTTCTTAAACAACCATTTTTTACCAACATATTTTCTTCCATATGGAAACTCAACTAGATCCCATGCCTTATTCTTATCCAACGCATCCATTTCTTCAACCACGGTCTTCTTCCATAGTTTACTATTCTATGAATTTATTGCTTCCCTAATAGTTATGGGATCATCATTAGTAATAGATAAAGAAAAATTAGAATGAAAATAAGGTGGAGTATACCTTTCTGGTTTCCTTCTTTCCCTCACTGATCTCCTCAATACTGGGGTATGAGGTTATTCTTCTTCTAATTCATCTTCTTTAGTTGATTCAGATTTTTCATCATCCAACTCAAACTCTATTTTCTTAGGTTCTTCTTGCCTTGGTAGGAATTCCTATTTGGGAACATCTTTCACCTCTCTAAAAACAACATCCCAACTATAAACAATCTTCTTAGTTTATGGGTTCCAAAGCTTATAACCTTTCACACCATCTTTATAACCAATAAAGATACACTTTTCAAATTTATTATCCAGCTTACTCTTATTTTCCTTTGGAATGTGTACATAAGCATCACAACCAAACACTCTGAGATGTTCAAGAGAGGGTTTCTTACCAGTCCATACCTCATGTGGAGTTTTATCATCCAGTGCTATGAGGGTGATTGATTGACCAGATAATATGATGTATCCACTGCCTCTAACCAGAATTATTGTCCTAACTCAACACCACTAAGCATGCTCCTTGATTTTTCCATCAGTGTCATGTTCATCCTTTCTGCAACTCCATTCTGCTAAGGCATGTATGGATTAGTATTTTACCTTACTATACCACATTTCTTACATAATTCTTTGAATTAATTTCTGCATAATTCTCCATCATTATCTGTCCTCAATACCTTTATTTTATTCTCTATCTAATTTTCTACCATAGCCTTAAACTCTTTAAATTTATCAAATACCTCGAATTTCTTTCTAAGAAAATAAATTCATGTGTCCCTTGAGAAATAATCTATGAATGAAATGTCACACACCCACTATGGCATAATAAAAATTTTGCTTTTCCTCAAGGGACAGAATCCCTGAAGTCCTACGGGGGCCTAGCACAGGCTAGTTCTTCCCTATTCACCTCCCTGTGATCGTGAGTTAGGACCACAGGCCAAACAAATATGGCGTCCTTTCGCTCTTCGTGGCTCAGCACTACCAGGGTGTCGAGTCTTTCGACTCTGAAAACCCCAACACAGCGAAGAGCCTAACCCGAAAGGGCTAGCGAGTACAAGATTCTTGTTTGGGTCTTGTCCTTGTAACAACATTCTGTGACCCCGCGCTTAAATCGGAAAGGACCTTACTAGCCCTTCGTGATTCGGGTAATCGCAATGCATGACTTCTTCCTTTCCCATTCAAATCCCTGAAATCCATTATGTCTCCCAAGTTTCCATCCAAAGGAGATCAACGGCTGTAAGCCTCCCCTGATCCGACAATTTGGATCCTTTCAAGATTTTGGTGCCCAGGGTTCGAAATGCAACGATCCCAAAAACCTATGTCATGCAAATCTTTGAATTTCAGTATGGGGATCTGTGTAGGAGATCAACAGCCCTTGATAGTGTGGATCCAACAGTCCACAGGATTTCAGAACTTTCCTTGAGCTCTAACCGCTCACCACGCGTATCCCTTGATGGATGGTCCAGATTCCATTGGGACTTCTCTTTGACACTTCTCGCAACTTGCCACTTCGCGAGTTGTAGCATCAAATCTTGGCACCTCTCCTTCACGAACCCTCGAGAAGCGATATTTATTATCCTTCTCGCATTCTCTCTACTCAGGACTTCGCAAGTCCAAGGGTTGAGCTCTCAGGCTCTTATCCCACAAATCCCCGAGATGCGAGAAGTCAACAGAACGTTGATTCCCTTCTCCAAGTGACTCGTGTCCATCCATCAATCACATGGGCCCCATCAAGAAATTATGCAACGTATTCTCTCGTGCTCGACTCTCAAAACTTCGCTACTCGTGAATTCGTAAACGATTCCTTTCAACCTATGAATTCACAAACCCTCGATACGTGATGTATCGAGACACCAGATCCCACGGATGTCTGTCCTCTTTGATCAATGGCTCAGATCATATCGCAATCTCATGACTCGAGACTTCATGACTCCAAGAGTTGGGTCTTCCACCTTCAAACTTATGAATCCCCAATATGCGAAATGGATAGATCTCTGCCACCTGTCCTCCAACATGGACGGTCCCGATGTCTTCGAGAATTTTGGGACGTAGTCAAGTTCACTCTTCAACCTAAGTAAATGATTAGATAAACGGCTTATAGGGCTCCGATGGATCCCTGGGATCTATGGTCTAGGGTCCTCTCGCGACTTTTCAATTCGCGAGGTCAAGAGACTCCCTCTTCTGACTCCCGATGTCTGAATCCCCGATAGGGAGGATCTCATGACATGTGTCCTTCTGCAGACGGGCGACTTAGATCTATTTCGCCTTATCACAATTTATGAGGTCGAGTACTTGGACTCTTGTCCTCTGGATCCCCGAGCTCCCGAACACCGATATCCCGATACAATTTCCTTCTCGAAACTCTCACTCTACTACTCTTCGTGTGAGGTTTAAACCTCATGTACTTCTCGACAGATCCAACGGTTGTCGACTATTTAGACCATGATCTGGCGACTTAGACCTGTCTCTCCATCGCACCATTCCTAAGCTGCCTGGACACGAATTCACGGTCCAGATTCTTTCACGGACCTTGGGGATCTATGATATCGATTTCTTCTCTACTCGCGAAAATAAAGGAAAAAGGGTTAAGGCATTTAATTCCCTCGTTTATTCCTTCGATCTAACGGTCGTGAATGACCGCAGATCTCCTGACAAGATCTCATCCATTGATGAATACTTATTCTTTGAATCCTCAAGGGATTCTGCGACTTTCGCGCCTCTACAGAGTCTTTTCACACAAGGTGCTACCTCTTCTGAGCTTCTCAAAAAGGGTGTCTCTATGGGGAGATTTATCCAGGGTATCACTCGAGATGGATAAGGGTATAGGTTTCCCGAGAAACGGCTTGAATTCTGAATTGATTCAATGTGCGTATATACATATAAATCTATTTATAGATATAAGCGATACATGGCCCTTCCATTATAAGCATGCAACCACCATTTCAGAGTCAAAACACTACAGAGGAAGTATTATACTCAGACCATTTATAAAACTGCATAGACTATGAGCATATATGTCAACATATGAATTTCAAGGTGCAAGATGTAAAACACTTATCAGAAATAACACAAGAAATGAGTGTAACTGCTAAGAGGGGTTCTCGTTTCCACCCAACCGTAGGCTCAGCGACTCCCAACGGATTTACCACTAGCCACGCCCGAGCTGAGACCACGATGCTGCAAGAATGTGTCTCAGTTTTCCAGTGACCGAGAATGAGGGTTACTCTCCCCCTTCTCCTCTATCACTCACTCTACATATCTCCAGAGTTCTTTCTCCCTCGCGACTGCCCCCTTTCGCTCCTTCCTCACGCATTTTGTTTCCTTGCGAGGTTGCGTGTGGCGCGATTTCCCTCGCAGTGGTCAGGCCCGAGGCTCCTACGGATGGGTGGTTCACTTCCCCCATCCCTCATTAATTCATGAGGAGCCATCTACCTACCAGCCCGCGAGTAATTTATTTTGGGCCAGTGAGCCGCTCTTGGTTCTTCGAGCCAGTGAAGTCCAAGTACGGTATTGGTTTCGGTGGAAGTTAACACCACATGTTGTGCCTCTTTCGTCACCTTGGTGATAAAAACAAAGGTGCTTGCAAGCTCAGTTGGGTATGTTGAGCAGGACAGCTGTAGAGAAAAGAGTTAGGGAAAGAAAACAAAAACTACAATTAAGAATTAAACTAAGAGATGCAATAAAAACTAAATTCATGAGCATAGGGACATAGAAACAAAAAGAACCAAAAGACCCATGTCACCAATGTTTGAGGCTGATCTATTAGTGAAAACAAAGCACCAAGAAGAAAGGGGACTATGAGTCCCTTCTTCCTCCAAGGGAAGGTTCTTGGACCCTCACTAGCTAGCTCTTCTTACAACAAAGAAAAATGGAAAATGGTGATGAAAGAACTCTTTACAAATCCACTCAATGGTGAGGTGGATTGTCTGTTTTAATGGTGCCAATATGTTCTTAACAAGGATGGAGTCCTTAAAAGAATAGAGGCAACATAACATTACTTTGAATTCCTTGAGAAAATGAGGTGCATTCATGGCTTTTTATAGCATTGCTTTGGGTTATTGTTTAACTGCTTTGTAGTGTGAAAAGAGGCCATTTAGGGCATTCTTAGGTCTTTGACCAGCCCACCACTCAGATCCAGTCCAGATTTGAGGGTCAAATTGGCTTGGGAGCTGAACCATAAGTGGGTGGGAGGCCGACCACTCTCATAAATGCGTCGTTTAGCAGGTGAGCGGATTTTTGCGCTAACAGTCGCGCATCATGTGCCTGTGCGTGATTTCTGCGTCCTTGTTCCGCACATGCGTGCGCGTGCCCAATGTCTGCATAGAGCTCTTCAATTTTTTACTACTTTGTATATATTTTGACCTTTTTTGAATGTTGTCGTATTAATTCATGTCCATGAATGACTTCATTACTGTTTGACGATGCTGAGTTCTTGTAACCATGTGCTGACGAAATTTCAGTGATAATAGATGCCCCCTGATGGATGAGGTTAGGAGCATATGTATAGCCGAAATCCATCAATGTTTCTTCTACTGAGAATGTTTTTGTAAGAGAGAGCGATAGTGGGGTCATCCAGAGCGATCCGTTGGAGGGAAAAAGGAACCGGTAGGACTCGACCTTCTATCAGGTGTGTAAAATATAAAATTGTGTACAAACGAGGCGGGCATGCCCCATGCTCGTGTCATATAACTCTGAAAAAAGATAACGGAAGTGTTGGTGTAGAAAATTGTAGTGCCCTTGGTGGTGGTTGTGATAAAGGCATAATACAATTCTACAAATGAACATACTCTGAATAGTAGGCAGTGATCGCAGTAATAAGTAGCAGCGATGATGTGGGCATTGATAGCCCTGCCAAGTTCAGAGGTCTTCGGCAAATGAGAGAAATAACTGCAATAGTCGCAAAGTAAGATCCACCATAACATGAGAGAGTGTTGGCGTCGAATTTCATGGGGTTCAATGATAGCAAGGAGAAATGGTGTTCCACCTTGTGTCATCCGAGATCTCTCAGTGAGTGGAGAATGAGAATCAAGATACTGTCGCCCTTCTGGAAAACTGTGCTGATGTCGACAAAAAGTAGAACGCGACTCCCAGAAGAAAATGGCTCCGTGAAATATACTAAGTTGAGGAAGTGGAAGAGGTACATGGACGAAGTCAAGATGTGGGAAGACTCAAGACTGCCCTTGGTTGGAGTATGTGTGAGAGAAAAAGTGGCTGCAACCATTCAACGAGGTCGAGTGTCAGGGGGACGACAAGACCGGGGATAAGTTGTGCCAGAGGTGGGTCAAGGTGAACAAATTCAGAGGGCAGAGGTAAGTGACTGGTGGGGTACTCTGAAGATATGGACGATGCCGGTAAGGGTGGATGAAAAGTAGTGCCCCAACCAAGGGTGACATGGGTTGCGGTTGGCCAAAAAAAGGAAAGTACGTCGCCCAAAGGTGACGACAAAAAGGGAATGTAAAGACTGGAAAATAAAGGTGTTTGTACAAATAAATAACGAATAATGTTGGGGAGAAATGTACAAATACATAAACGGGTTCCCCAGTGTGATATGGGTGGCCCATGCAGGGCATAATTTGCTTGGAAAGCTGATGGGGGGTGGGGGCCCCATTGGTGAGTTTCTGTATGAGGTAGGTGAAATGAAGGGATATTTGCAGATGGGCAAACTGATTGTGGATGAAATGGAGGGTTCATGATACTGTGGAGGTGTAGTCAAAAAATGAAACCGTGAAGAGAGAATCTGGGAGTCTGTGTGGGAAAGCTATCAAAATGAAGAGAAAGAGTATGTGGTTGATTCGCGACATGATGAAAGACTATCGGGACTCCCATCCCTAAAGGGTTTTGAAAAACAGCATGAGTGTCAAAAGTGCCACAAGGTGCTAGGAATGGGACAACTCATGTGGGGAAGAATGCTACCGGGTGACAGTACCGAAGATGTAAATGGAGGTGTGGGTACTGCAGAGCCGGGAAGGGGGACCCTAGAGGCAAATGTGTGACTGGGAATGTACATGCAATACAGAGGGAAAGACTACATGCCAGTGTTGATTATATACCTAAAGGGGTTGTATCGATGTATGATGATCAAGGACCTGCACACATGAAAACCAAATACCCAAAGTGAACAATATCTGAAGAGAATCGAAGATATGAGCATGTATTTGATAAGCGTGAATATGCGCATGCGTACCTGACCAGGGTATGAGAAAAAAGGTGCCCCAGGGGCTCAGGATGAAAAGAGGCCCAGGGACTGATGTGATGTAGATGATGGGATGTTGATCCCGTGGCTGAAGATGGATCGAAAAATGGACATTGTGGGTTCCCGGAATGGTGAGTGGAAGTTTGGAAAAAAGGCCTATATATAGCTATAGGGCCCACATTGCCACCTCATTTGTACCTGCTGCAATAGTGACTGGACAAGCAGTTTTCAGAGGAGATTTGGAGATTTGGAGAGGACGAGGCATCCGATTGGTGATTAGCGAGCGTCAGGTTAGTGGTCTGATCATCCTGCATAGAAATAGGTTTCCATTTTTGGGCAGGAGCTGTACGGAGGGTCGTACAGAGGGTTTTTGTGGGTGTGGGCCCCATGTGCGTGGGTGATCCGGAAGTAGGCACGCACATGTGCGTGCCTGCCCATCGTATATACGCGCATAGGGGCGCTGGTTAAGAAATTAAAGGCGCACACTATGTGCGCGCCTATCGGCTGTACAACTGCGCATTGGTGCGTGGCTGTGGCGTGGACAGGCGTGCACCTGTGTAGGTAACAGGCACGCTTGAGAGCGCACCTGTATAGGTAACAGGCGCTCCCTCAGGCATGCCTGAACAGCTAACAGGTGCGCATTTGTGCACGCCTATGTAGTGAATAGGCACGCATGTGTGCGCGCCTGTGGGTTAAAACAACCGTGCCTTAAAGGTGAAGCTGATAGGTTTAAATTGATCTTTGTGATGTTGCTGATAGTCTCGTGGGATGATATAAGACTCTTTGTTGTGGCTACAGGTGGACGGTTTTCACGATGCCAGTGGATTGGCGAGAGCAATATTGGTCCCAGATACGAGACGCTGTGGTGATTGAGGACCTAGGTGTACGAGCGACTTTGGCAGCTTGTAGGCTGCTAAAGTTCTTTGAGTGCCCGTTGATACGGGCGCAGGAGTATCTCCTGCAGTTTCTTATTCAGATGTGGAGTCCTGAGCTCCAATGCTTCCTTGTTCGAGGAGAGCATATCCCCTTCACTGTGGTGGAGGATGTGTACTTCTTGACTGTGCTTCTATTTCAGGGAGTTCCCCTACCGGCGGAGCCAGTGCTACTGGGGGATCTGGGCCTAGCGACCGTTGGCCAGAGATATTGTTCAGGTCAGAACTTTATGTCCGGGATGCTTGTGAGCATGGGGTCAATAGATTCCCTAGTGCATCGATGTATAGAAGCGATGATTGTGAGAGTATATGGGTCACTGGTGACCTAGCGGATTAGTGGGGGCCAGTTGTTGGTGCTGGGGAGAGTATTGGCGGGTGAGCAGTTCGCCTGGGGACTGACTCTGCATGCGAAGATGGTGGCACAGTTGGACCACTGTCAGTCTACTGATATGAGGGAGTTTGCCTTCAGGTACATCCTGGTGGCCTGGTTCCTGGAGAGGGTGTCGATGTTGTGCCCGAGGATTCTATTGGGTGCGCCTAGGGTGCATGAGCTGCGATTGAGGCAGTGGTCGACCGTGTTGTTGCGTCATGGTGGTGGCAAGGGTGGCCACTTTTTTACGACAGAGGTGGTGCAGGTATGGAGGAATATGTCGCAGGTGATACTTCGATACCCCTATGCCAGGGTTGACTTCCGGGATGATTCGGATATGGTGCTACCTCTAGGGGAGGTTTTTGACCATCGAGGTATGTTGATTTGATGATGTTGAGATGTATGTTTTGTGTTTTTTGAGATAGCATGCCTTATGTATATGATAGAGATGCTGATACTATCTGGTGTTTGTTTGTATGTGCAGATGTGGCACCTCGCGGGCACGAGGTGGAGTTGCAGAGAGCACCGGAGAGACCACCACGAGGAGAGAGACGTCGGCGTGATGATGTCGCGGTGTGACCAACTAAGCCTGAGAGGGTAGCGAGGAGGCACCAGTTTGATGACCCTGGTGTTGGGCCATCACATGCTCCTCTGGCGGCGACCGAAGATGATTTTGAGGACATACGTCGTCGTTTGGAGATGGTATTACAGGATATGTCGGAGGGCATGTGGTGAGGGGATGAGACTTTCCTGGAGCAGTGTGTGGGGGTGTCGCTGCCATGGTGGGCCATAGTACCTCGGACAGCAGTGGTTGTGGCACTGATGACTGGTCGACTGCCACCGAGGCAAGAGGGGTCGGCTCGGGGGGGACCACCACCTCCTGGGGTAGGTGGTGGTAGGCTGCCACCACCTGAGGGAGGAGCAGGTGGTGGTGCGCTAGAGGCACCGTGAGTGGTGCTCTGTTGTATTTGATATACATATATTATTATTTGTTTTATATAGGCTGGTGAGCCCATTTTGTACTGAGGTGCTTCATTGGCCTGCGGATACTTGTATTTTTGTATGTAAACATTTGTATGACACGATGGACCTTTATATATACATGAGTATACATTTTTTGAGATCTATGTGGTGTTTATATGTTTTTTGGTTTAACGTTTTGATGATGTCTATGCTATATAGATGTTGTGATAGGTTGGTGTTATATGTTTATGTATGTGTAGCTTGATGTGATATATGCCAGTCTAACACAATATTAGCTAGGGTATTTGTAATTTGATTCAATTGTCTTGGAATATGTGTAAATGTAAGGGAATCAAAATTTCGAGATAAAAGCCTAACCTGTAGGTATTTGCGAAAGAGGCAAGGATCATGGACGCAATACACATTGTTGAGCTGGAGTGAAACTAGTTGAGAGTCGAGGAAGACGCTAAGGTGACGAATACGATGATGTTGGGCATCGGCCAGGAGGCCAATGACGGTAGTGTATTCATCTTGGTTGTTGGTCGCTGAACCCAAACATATGCCGCCCGAATGGAGCATTTCATGTGAGGGGGTGTAGAGAGCCCAAGCGGCCGAAGCAAGATTTTGTGTCCATCGGCTGGCGCCGTCGGCGTAACTGAAGTGGTAGGCTAGTGGAGGAGGCATGTGTCAAGAGAATAAATGATAGTTTAGATGTGAAGGATGGAAAACAAAGATTAAAAACACTAGAAAAGAAAATAACCTAAAGTAGACTGACTACTTTTAAGCATAAAATTTCTTTAAGTATAACCCATTAACGGGTTCTTTGAGAGAGAGGCCTTTAGGGGAGGCCAAGATGTATGCGCCTTTGGTGAGGCAATGTTGGATAATGTATGGGCCATGCCAGAGTGACTCAAATTTTTCATGGCCAAAGGTATCATGAGTGATGTCGTAAGCTAGGACAAGGTCGCCTTCGTGAAATGAGCGAAGGTTGACATGGCGATCAAAGGTAGCCTTGGATAATTTTTTAGATGCCTCGTTGTTATGTAAGGAAGATCGACGATCTTCATCCAGAGACTCCAAGTTCAACAAGCACTGCTCCATTGGAGAAGTGTCAGGTAATAGCTCAATTGCGATGCGTAAGGTGGGAATTTCGCACTCGATAAGAAGAGTGGCCTCAACCCCATGGACTAAATGAAATGGTGTGAAACTAGTAGTTGTTTTCATAGCCGTTTGGTAAGCCCATAGTGCGGAAAATAACATATGATGCCAATTGGTTTTATGTTTATTAACCGTGCGTTGTAACATGGTCTTGAGGACTTTGTTAACTGCCTCGACCTGTCCGTTAGACTAAGGGTAATATGGTGAGGCAAACTCGTGAGAGAATCCTAACCAAGATGAGAGTTCGATGAAGATCTCATTCTCGAAGTGTTTACCATGATCGGAAACGAGTTGGAGGGGCACTCCAAATTGGGATATGATGTGGTTAAAGAAGAAACGCGTTGCAGTATCGGCGGTGTTGTTGAAAGTGGGCATATCTTCTGCCCATTTGGTGAAGTAATCAACGATGACCACGATGTATTTGTGGCCATTGATGGAGGGGGGATTACAAGTCATAAATTCGATGCCCAATTTACAAAAAGGGTTGGCAGTAATGACAGGGTGAAGAAGAGTGGGGGGTGCTCGAGCTTTATTGGCGTAGAGCTGACATTGCTCACATCATTTCACGGCATGAATGCAATCATGAAACAAGGTAGGCCAAAAGTAACTGACGCGGATAATATTTTGAGCAGTGGATATGCCTGACAGATGGCCCCCACATGCGCCATTGTGGCAGTCGTTTAAGAGTCTATCAGCCTAATCAATGGTCAGGCATTGATGGAGAACGGTGTCAATGGCCTGCCGGTATAGGATGTCTCCGATGAGGAGATAGCGGGGGGCCTGATGGAGAATACGACGATGATCATCTCGTGAAAGGTGGTTACCGAACTTTTGGGTTTCGAGGTAGACAAGGAGGTTGTTGTACCAAGGATCATCTGAAGTGATGTAAAAGAGATGTTTGTGGGGAAATTCGGTGTTGACGGGGGTACTGGTGGTGTCAAAGGGGAGGGTCGTGACAAGTTCGGTGAGAACGAGGACCTTCTTGCTTTTGGGTGTTGAGAACTCGAGGTCGTACTCCTGAAGGATAACGTTCCATTGAGAAAATTTGTCATTAATTTGCCGACGGCTGAGAAAGTACTGCATAGGGTTGGAATCTGTGACGACCTTTGTTGTGCAAAGCAGAATGTAATGGCACAGTTTCTGGACTGCAAGGACGACGACAAGAGCAAGTTTCTCTTCGTGTTTATACTTCAGGGGTGGCCCTAAGAGGTTTTTAATAACGTAATGAATGACATGTTCATGATTGTCATCACCGAGCTAGACGAGAACGCCGGCTACTGATACAATTGATGCTGATACATAGAGGATATAGTCGTGATTGTAGTCAAGTGCACTAATTAAAGGTGCATTTGAAAGTGTTGTTTTAAGATTGTCAAATGATTGTTGGGCGTGTTCATCCCAATGAAAAGGGATGTCGTGACGCAGTAAACGAAGGAAACCGTGTGCACGTATGGCGTAATCTGGGACAAAGCGTCTAAGAAAGTTAGCTTTGCCCTGTAGACTCTGAAGTTGTCGTAAATTCCGTGGAGGTGGAATTTCAGTGATAGCTTGGACTTTGAGGGGGTCCATGGTAATACCGCATTGGGAAACAATAAAACCGAGGAGGTGCCATGTGGTGACACAGAACACACACTTGAGAGGATTCAAGCGAATGTTGTACTGACGACACCGTTGAAAGATGATTCGTAAATCATTGAGATGTTGGGTGTGTTTCTTGGATCGAGCTGTAAGTTCGTCCAAGTAGGCGAGGATGATATGAGCCAGATCGTGAAAGATGTATGTCATAGCCCATTGGAAAGTGGCATCGGCATTCTTCAAGCCAAAAGGCATGACACGATAGGAAAAAGTAACCCAAGGGGTAGTAAATGCGGTTTTATACTGATCGGCGGGGTGAATTTGAATTTGATTATAACCAGAGAAGTCGTCCATAAAGGACAGAGCCTCATGGCCAACACAGTCATCGATAATTTGATCAATGAAATGTGTTGGAAAGTTGTTTTTGGGACATGTGTGATTGAGATCACAAAAGTCGGTGCGAACGCGGATAGTGCCCTATTTTTTGTTAATGGGTACAGGGTTGGAAACCCATGAGGTGTAGGCGATGGGGAAAATGAAACCGGCAGCGCGTAATTTGTCAATTTCGGCTTTGATAGCCGCAGCTTTGGATGGGTGAAGCGGTCATTGTTTTTGGTGAACTGGTGTAATGTCGGGCCAGGTGTCAATGCGATGTTCGACGATAGAGGGATCGAGGCCAGGCATTTCCGTGTACGACTAGGTGAAAATATCCCTATATTCCTGGAAGAAGGCTTTATATGCTATGATTTCCTGGGGAGTGCAAGCAACTCCAATGGTGATTTCTTCAACGATGCCATTTCTAATGGAAATGTCGATTTTAATGGTGGGGGAAATGTTGGCCATGTTGCCTTCTTCAAAAGCATATGGGGCAGGAATAGGGTTTTTGAACCAGTCAATAGGCCCTAAGGGAATAAAATCCTTGGTTTTGACCGCGTAAATGAGGTTTTGGTTAGTGTTAGCATCGGAAGTCACTCCTAGATTGCTTGCAGGAGCAGAGCCCGATGCCCATCAGTTTTTATGTCACGGTTTGATAAATGGGTGATCAAATGGGTAGAGACTCGAGGAGATATCACTCTAACTCAGGGACTGGATCTGGTACGTAAAGAACAAAGGAGGTATGGAATCCTAACTTCAGCCAGTGGGTTGATTAAAATATGAGCAGGTGGAAGACTTAGTAAGAAAGGTGAACAAACAGCTCTGGGCAACAGGCTTGCAGCGGTTTGTAGGGGAAAAAATCTGAACGCAGGATCCTCCTGGTTCAGGGCTTCAAGAAACTGAAAAGAAGACTTGACTGGATCCTCCAATTCCAAGTCACTCAGCACTGGGAAAATCACAAGAATTGATTAGAGACTATGTAACTATTACAGTGATCCATTACAACATCATCCTATAACAGCTACAAGTCGACTGGATCCTCCAATTCCGAGATGCTCTAACACGGTATAACAAAGATGTAAAGAAACTGGCATTCATAAGGCAAGAAGTCTCAGAAGGCTAAAAATAAACAGAAAACAGTGCTTCATTAAATTTTTACCACCGGGAGCTCTGCTCAACCATCGATCCTAACAAAATGGAAAAAATGCCTACATATACTTGGAGCTGACTCCGGTGCTGAAGGCGCGGTCATATCATGAATTCAATGCTTGACGTTGAGGAGCTTCTCTATCAAGATGGGCTGTCAGTCTGCCTCAATCAAATCTGTCCTCTGCTCCCCTGTCATATGCCTCCTTAATTCAGCATGGTTCGCGCCAGGGGGTAGCTGATCCCTTTGAATGTTGAACTGACGTGTGCAGTTTCCTTTGGTGAGTTGGAGACTCGGCGTGGCTTTCCTGAAGAGAAACGGTACAAGCGACCCTCCTGGGTAAATTTCAGCTGGGACCTTCATACTCTGCAATAAATGGGTGAGGCGAGGCTTCACCCACCCTCTTTCTCCTTTTTTGTTGAGCTGAAGCGGCTCGTTAGATCCCCGAGTGGAATCCCTGATGAAAACCCAACCTAGTCCACAGGTCTCTTCTTCTTTCCTCACGGTCTCATGTACTTCACGGTGACTTTTCCCGACTCTGTATCGGGTTTCGGGGTTTTGCATTTCCCGTTGTCAAGAGTTCTTGACCCTTTGAACTCCTGAACACCGATTCTCTGATGAGCTCCTTTATGTCCTTAGCCCCTCCTGACTAGACCATGGTCCATACGACCACCTCCTATATGACCTCGGCCAAACCTCTGTCGGGGTTTCGGCAATTTCGATGTCTCAATACACAAGTCTCTGGGACTCGCGATTCTCTGATTGTCGATGTGCCTTTCGTGCTAGCCCTTTGACTAGGCCCTGGTCCAAGTGACCACTCCCATATGCCATTTGACCATACTTTCCATCGGGGTTTCGCGGTTCACATTTTTGAAGTGCATGAATCACTCATCCCCAAGATCCCTGATATCCCGATGGCTTCAAGTTTCCTGATGGGCGCTTCCCTGTCGGGACTTTCCCGATGACGTCGATCTCCTGCCACGCGTCCTTTCTCAAACGGACGGTCTAGATCTCTTTCACTATTTCTCGTGTCCATGATCAGGCTCGCTTGATGTTTATGGCTGCGGCCTTTGAATAAAACTCACCTGACCGGCTTTCAAAATCCCACTTCCATGTGTTTACATCAGAGGCCTCAAATCGGAGAGGAAAACATCCATGTGCAAGAAATGTCGCTAACATTAGGCTCCATGGGGGATAGAGTCGTCCCCGCGATGCTCTAAGAACTCCTTCCACAGCTTCAGTGCCTTGCTGTTGGGATATGGAGTCATGCTCAAAACATCCCGCTGCTGAAAATACAGGCCGAAAAATAAAAGCGAACAAAATAAACATACATGCTCAAAAGAGCTTATTTATGTACAGCCTAATACTAATATACTTTGTACATGAGGTTAGGTGAAAGCAAATTTCCACCATAGCCAATCAAGTAACTTCCTGAATGGAAGCTCCTTCCTTCTGTCGATGATTACAAACAGGTGGTGTAACCATGACAACAAAATGGTTATGCTCTGCAAATCCTCCTTACAGGCTGAAGTTGAGATGAAATAGGGCGGCTCCAACTTATGAAGGAAATACAACTCCATGTATTCCTTCACAGGCTCATAGGACCAGTGGCAAACTCTAGAAAATGGGCGATAGGCAGCCTCCTCTACTAAATAGTTGTGGATGTGTGGTTGAATATCTATGGTAAGCACAGGTGGGTGGACAGCTGACGTAGGCTAATTGATCTCAGGCGGTGGTTGCTCGCTGACTGGCTCTGCGCAGTGTGTAAACTGCATCTTCGACTGCTCCTCTGGTTCTTCTGGTGCCTCTTCTTGGCTCTTCCAAGGGTCAGAGTCATAATCATCATAGATAAGACCTGTGGGAAAACTCTTCTTTTCAATTGGCTGCTCAGGGGGGATGATTTCCTCGCATTGTCTTTCATTTGTGAACAGAGGAGACGGCTCTGCAGTCTTCTTTTGGAAGTTCTGGGTGTCCAGCTCAGAATCTGATTCATAGCTGTCATACACGGGTTGGCTACTACCCAGGTCATCAATCTGTGTTGTGGGGCTCTGCTGCTCCTCAACTGAATAGTCGTTAAAGCTGGGTGAGCACCAGACTTCTTCATCTTGCAAAAAAGGAACGATCTCTAGCTCCTCCTTTTCAATCCCAAATGTAAATACATCATGGGAAATCTTGTAAAGAAAAAGAGAACAGTCCTCTTCCCCAATGGCTTCTTTCTTTAAATCTGAGACAACAGGCTCCTTAGGGGTATAAACTAACGTCTCTACAGCCATGAAATCTTCAATACCCTCTTCAAAAGAGCTGCCAAGAACATCTGCCTCAAGGACCGGAAAATCCTCTGCACAGTCTTCATATTTCAACCCTTCTAATTGGGCAGAGAGATATATCACCTGCTCCATTAGCTTACTCAGGGCGCCATCCTCCTCCCTGGGAACTTCATCACTTTCATAACCTGCCTTGGATGCAGATGAATGGGGAGGAGAAAGGACCGAGTTATGATCCAGGTCATCAGGATCCTCCCCATAGCTTACGTCAGAAACAACTTTCTCTTGTATAGAGTTGTGGTATCCCTCACAACAATTATGACAAATTAGCTCAGGGGGATATAGCCTCTGATAATAGGCGATGAAAGCTGCATGGAATCTGTGGAGTGAAGAAATGATAGCAGGGGGTAAAGAATGGTACCATTTACGTGCATCCCCTGCTAATGAGAACATGAACATCTTCAGTAACACATCCTCATGATGTATCTCCCACTGACGCATGAGTTCATGAAACTCACTGAGGTGCTGAGCAGGGTTGTCCTCTTCACACTTTCCAAATATGGGCAAATAATCACCCCATTCATCCATAGAGGGGACAACATTAGGAAAACCAGGAATAGCAGAAAAATTAAAAGGAGCAAACCTGCGAGCAAGGATTTTCTCCATATCAAACCAGTGAAGTCACCAATCAATCCTTGAATCATGGAGTCACGAGGTGAAAAATGTGCAGCTCCGAATGTGTCTGGTCCTTGTTCACCATCAAAGGCCAGATATTAACGTTGTCGTTACCCCAGGAAGCTTCTCAGGATGCGAAAGCAGCTACTGAAACCTTCTTGAGAAAGCTCCTCTGGGTCAGCTTTCAGGTGTGCTAACAATGGCCACAACTAAAACAGTAAAGTGGAAACAATGGAGTCACCACAGTGGAGTCGCCAGGTGCACAGTAGCAATATGAATAATTCTGATTTCTGATGCACCTTCAGAATCAGTTGATCGTTGTCGTTCTGCCCAGGGAAAAATCTTCAACTTCGTCCCCGGCAACGGTGCCAGAAATGTTAGCGTCGGAAGTCACTCCTGGATTTCTTGTAGGAGCAGAGCCCGACGCCCATCAGTTTTTATGTCACGGTTTGATAAATGGGTGATCAAATGGGTAGATACTCGAGGAGATATCACTCTAACTCGAGGACTGGATCTGGTACGTAAAGAACAAAGGAGGTCCGGAATCCTAACTTCAGCGAGTGGGTTGATTAAAAGATGAGCAGGTAGAAGACTTAGTAAGAAAGGTGGACAAACAGCTCTGGGCAACATGATTGCAGCGGTTTGTAGGGGAAAAACTCTGAACGCAAGATCCTCCTGGTTCAGGGCTTCAAGAAACTGAAAAGAAGACTTGACTGGATCCTCCAATTCCAAGTCACTCAGCGCTGGGAAAATCACAAGAATTGATTAGAGACCCCGTAACTATTACAGTGATCCATTACAACATCATCCTATAACAACTACAACTCGACTGGATCCTCCAATTCTGAGCTGCTCTAACACAATATAACAAAGATGTAAAGAAACTGGCATTCATAAGGCAAGAAGTCTCAGAAGGCTAAAAATAACCAGAAAACAGTGCTTCATTAAAGTTTTACCACCGGGAGCTCTGCTCAACCATCGATCCTTACAAAATGGAAAAAATTCCTACATATAATTGGAGCTGACTCCGGCACTGGAGGTGCGATCATATCATGAATTCAATGCTTGACGTTGAGGAGCTTCTCTATCAGGATGGGCTGTCAGTCTGCCTCAATCAAATATGTCCTCTTCTCCCCTGTCATACGCCTCCTTAATTCAGCATGGCTCATGCCAAGGGGTCATTGAGCCCTTTGAATGTTGAACTGGCGTGTGCAGGTTCCTCTAGTGAGTTGGAGACTCGGCGTGGCTTTCCTAAAGAGAAACGGTACAAGGGACCCTCCTGGGTAAATTTCAGCTGGGACCTTCATACTCTACAATAAATGGGTGAGGCGAGGCATCACCCACCCACTTTCTCCTTTTTTGTTGAGCCGAAGCGGCTCGTTAGATCCCCGAGTGGAATCCCTGATGAAAACCCAACCCAGTCCATAGGTCTCTTCTTCTTTCCTCATGGTCTCATGTACTTCACGGTGACTTTTCCCGACTCTGTATCGGGTTTCGGGGTTTTGCGTTTCCCGTTGTCAAGAGTTCTTGACCCTTTGAACTCCCGATCACCGATTCTTCGATGAGCTCCTTTATGTCCTTAGCCCCTCCTAGCTAGACCATGGTCCATACGACCACCTCCTATATGACCTCGTCCAAACCTCTGTCGGGGTTTCGGCAATTTCGATGTCTCAATACACAAGTCTCCGGGACTCGCGATTCTCTGATTGTCGATGCGCCTTTCGTGCTAGCCCTTTGACTAGGCCCTGGTCCAAGTGACCACTACCATATGCCCTTGACCATACTTTCCATCGTGGTTTCGCGGTTCGCATTTTTGAAGTGCACGAATCACTCATCCCCAAGATCCCCGATATCCCGATGGCTTCAAGTTTCCTGATGGGTGCTTCCCTGTCGGGACTTTCCCAATGATGTCGATCTCCTGCCACACGTCCCTTCTCAGATGGACAGTCTAGATCTCTTTTGCTATTTCTCGTGTCCATGATCAGGCTCGCTTGACGTTTATGGTTGCAGCCTTTGAATAAAACTCACCTGACCGGCTTTCAAAATCCCACTTCCATGTGTTTACATCAGAGGCCTCAAATCAGAGAGGAAAACATCCCTGTGCAAGAAATGTCGCTAACATTAGGCTCCATGGGGGATAGAGTCGTCCCCGCGATGCTCTAAGAACTCCTTCTGTAGCTTCAGTGCCTTGCTGTTGGGCTATGGAGTCATGCTCAAAACATCCCGCTGCTGAAAATACAGGCCGAAAAATAAAAGCGAATGAAATAAACATACATTCTCAAAAGAGCTTATTTATGTACAACCTAATACTAATATACTTTGTACATGAGGCTAGGTGAAAGCAAATTTCCACCATAGCTAATAAAGTAACTTCCTGAATGGAAGCTCCTTCCTTCTGTCGATGATTACAAACAGGTGGTGTAACCATGACAGCAGAACGGTTACGCTCTTCAACTCCTCCTTATAGGCTGAAGTTGAGATGAAATAGGGCGGCTCCAACTTATGAAGGAAATACAACTCCATGTATTCCTTCACAGGCTCATAGGACCAGTGGCAAACTCCAGAAAATGGGCGACAGGCAGCCTCCTCTGCTAAACAGTTGTGGATGTGTGGTTGAATATCTATGGTAAGCACAGGTTGGTGGACAGCTGACGTAGGTTGATTGATCTCAGGTGGTGGTTGCTCGCTGATTGGCTTTGCGCAGTGTGTAAACTGCATCTTTGACTGCTCCTCTAGTTCTTCTGGTGCCTCTTCTTGGCTCTCCCAAGGATCAGAGTCATAATCATCATAGATAGGACCTGTGGGAAAACTCTTCTTTTCAATTTGCTTCTCAGGGGGGATGATTTCCTCGCATTGTCTTTCATTTGTGAACAGAGGAGATGGCTCTGCAGTCTTCTTTTGGAAGTTCTGGGTGTCCAGCTCAGAATCTAATTCATAGTATTCATACAAGGGATGGCTGCTACCCAGGTCATCAATCTGTGATGTGGGGCTCTGCTACTCCTCAACTGAATAGTCGTTAAATCTGGGTGAGCACCAGACTTCTTCATCTTGCAAAAAAGGAACGATCTCCAGCTCCTTGTTTTCAATCCCAAATGTAAATACATCATGGGAAATCTTGTAAAGAAAAAGAGAACAATCCTCTTCCCCAATGGCTTCTTTCTTTAAATCTAAGACAGCAGGCTCCTCAGGGGTATAAACTAACGTCTCTACGGCCATGAAATCTTCAATACCCTCTTCAAAAGATCCGCCAAGAACATCTGCCTCAAGGACCGGAAAATCCTCTACACAGTCTTCATATTTCAACCCTTCTAATTGGGCAGAGAGATATATCACCTGCTCCATCAGCTTACTCAGGGTTCCATCCTCCTCCCTGGGAACTTCGTCACTTTCATAACCTTCCTTCGATGCATATGAATGGGGAGGAGAAAGGACTAAGTTTTGATCCAGGTCATCAAGATCCTCCCCACAGCTTACGTCAGAAACAACTTTCTCTTGTATAGAGTTGTGGTATCCCTCACAACAATTATGACAAATTAGCTCAGGGGGATACAACCTCTGACAATAGGTGGTGAAAGCTGCATGGAATTCGTGGAGTGGAGAAATGCTAGCAGGGGGTAAAGAATGGTACCATTTACGTGCATCCCCTGCTAACGAGAACATGAACATATTCAGTAACACATCCTCATGATGTATCTCCCACTGATGCATTAGTTCATGAAACTCACTGAGGTGCTGAGCAGGGTTGTCCTCTTCACACTTTCCAAATATGTGCAAATAATCACCCCATTCATCCATAGAGGGGACAACATTAGGAAAACCAGGAATAGCAGAAAAATTAAAAAGAGCAAACCTGCGAGCAAGTCCCTAATCGATCCTTGAATCATGGAGTCACGAGGTGAAAAATGTGCAGCTCCGAATGTGTCTGGTCCTTGTTCACCATCAAAGGCCAGCTCTTAACGTTGTCGTTACCTCAGGAAGCTTCTCAGGCTAAGAAAGCAGCTGTTGAAACCTTCTCGAGAAATCTCCTCTGGGTCAGCTTTCAGGTGTGCCGACAGTGGCCACAACTGAAACAGTAAAGTGGAAACAATGGAGTCGCCACAGTGGAATCGCCAGGTGCACAATAGCAATCTGAATAATTTTGATTTCTGATGCACCTTCAGAATCAGTTGATCGTTGTCGTTCTTCCCAGGGAAAAATCTTCAACTTTGTCCCCGGCAACGACGCCAGAAATGTTAGCGTCGGAAGTCAGTCCTGGATTTCTTGCAGGAGCAGAGCCCAACGCCCATCAGTTTTTATGTCACGGTTTGATAAATGGGCGATCAAATGAGTAGATACTCGAGGAGATATCACTCTAACTCGGGGACTGGATCTGGTACGTAAAGAACAAAGGAGGTCTAGAATCCTAACTTCAGCCAGTGGGTTGATTAAAAGATGAGCAGGTGGAAGACTTAGTAAGAAAGGTGAAAAAATAGCTCTGGGCAACAGGCTTGCAGCGGTTTGTAGGGGAAAAACTCTGAATGCAGGATCCTCCTGGTTCAGGGCTTCAAGAAACTGAAAAGAAGACTTGACTGGATCCTCCAATTCCAAGTCACTCAGCACTGGGAAAATCACAAGAATTGATTAGAGACTCCGTCACTATTATAGTGATCCATTACAACATCATCCTATAACAGCTACAACTCGACTGGATCCTCCAATTCTGAGCTGCTCTAACACAGTATAAAAAAGATGTAAAGAAACTGGCATTCATAAGGCAAGAAGTCTCAGAAGTCTAAAAATAACCAGAAAACAGTGCTTCATTAAAGTTTTACCACCGGGAGTTGTGCTCAACCATCGATCCTTACAAAATGTAAAAAATGCCTACATATACTTGGAGCTGACTCCGGCGCTGAAGGCGTGATCATATCATGAATTCAATGCTTGACATTGAGGAGCTTCTCTATCAGGATGGGTTGTCAGTCTGCCTCAATCAAATATGTCCTCTACTCCCCTGTCATACGCCTCCTTAATTCAGCATGGCTCACGCCAGGGGGTAGCTGAGCCCTTTGAATGTTGAACTGGCCTGTGCAGGTTCCTCTGGTGAGTTGGAGACTCGGCGTGGCTTTCCTGAAGAGAAACGGTACAAGGGACCCTCCTGGGTAAATTTCAGTTGGGACCTTCATACTCTGCAATAAATGGGTGAGGCGAGGCTTCACCCACCCTCTTTCTCCTTTTTTGCTGAGCCGAAGCGGCTCGTTAGATCCCCGAGTGGAATCCCTGATGAAAACCCAACCCAGTCCATAGGTCTCTTCTTCTTTCCTCATGGTCTCATGTACTTCACGGTGACTTTTCCCGACTCTGTATCGGGTTTCGGGGTTTTGCGTTTCCCGTTGTCAAGATTTCTTGACCCTTTGAACTCCCGATCACCGATTCTATGATGAGCTCCTTTATGTCCTTAGCCCCTCCCGGCTAGACCATGGTCCATACGACCACCTCCTATATGACCTCGGCCAAACCTCTGTCGGGGTTTCGGTAATTTCGATGTCTCAATACACAAGTCTCTGGGACTCGCGATTCTCCGATTGCCGATGTGCCTTTCGTGCTATCCCTTTGACTAGGCCCTGGTCCAAGTGACCACTACCATATGCTCTTGACCATACTTTCCATCGGGTTTTCGCGGTTTGCATTTTTTAAGTGCACGAATCACTCATCCCCAAGATCCCCGATATCCCGATGGCTTCAATTTCCTTGATGGGCGCTTCCCTGTCGGGACTTTCCCGATGACGTCGATCTCCTGCCACGCGTCCTTTCTCAGACGGATGGTCTAGATCTCTTTCTCTATTTCTCGTGTCCATGATCAGGCTCGCTTGACATTTATGGTTGCGGCCTTTGAATAAAACTCACCTGACCAGATTTCAAAATCCCACTTCCATGTGGTTACATCAGAGGCCTCAAATTGGAGAGGAAAACATCCCTGTGCAAGAAATGTCGCTAACAGTTAGGAGGCATAGAGGCTTCCTGTGGAGAGAAGATTTTGTGATGGTGTAGCACATCCCAGGGAGAGTCTGGGTGATTTAACTCTTCGAGTATTTCTTCGTCGCATTGGAAGTGACGGGAATACAAGGGGTCTTGAGGAGTGATCTCGGTGACCATGGTCGTGTGGTTGCCCCCTGATGGAGACGCAGGGGGAACATTTTTAGGAGATGGTGAGGGTTCACTCGACATAAACCATATATTTAAGTACTGAGGGGTACCCGTGGTGGTTGGGTGGAGAGTGTTTGTAGGGGAATGAGCTGGAGAGTTGGGGGGGTTGGGGGGTGAATCCTCAGATAAGTCATCTAAGAACCATGGAGGTGTTGGGAGGGCCTTGGGTTTGGGATAAATGACATGACGATCCTCTAGTGATGAGGTAATGTCAATTACCGCCTCTGCGGGTCGGTGAAGCAGAGTCAATTGACGTTTCCTGTATTCAAGGATCATAGGACACTGGTATGTGAAATGAGCTAATGAATCGCAGAGAGTGCAAGGGTGTCTCATACGTTCATTGACTGAAGTGGTGACATAGCGGATGTCAGTGATATTTGTTGAAGAGGACGTAGCAGGACTGGGATTTCTTTGGAAGTTCTGGCGTATTGCGGTTAATGTCTACCTAAAGTGTGGTAGAGCCGAGCAATGGTGGGTATAATGGCCATACTCTGAACATATAGCAGAAGCGTATTTGGTCCTCAACCCTTTACTACTGGAAGAGGGGGTGGTAGTGGTGGGACTAGCATTAGTGGTGGAGGTGTGATTGAGTGGGATCAAATTCCATAATTCTAGTAGCGATGGACAGTTGTTGGCTTGGTGGCCCTCTTTCTCACATAATGCGCAAGGTGGTGGGATGCGGGGAGGAAGTGGAGTGGCGGGCTCCTTCTTCTTTATCCTTCCCCCAGCGGTGGCAGGAGGGTTAGTGAGTGTGGGTGTGGTTGGAGTAAGAATGGGAATCGTCATGGGGATTCCTTCTTTTTGGGGTGGAAGGGATGGTCGAGGGACCATCTCTGGTGGGTGTAAATACCAAACTGGGATTGCTAACACCATATTAGGTAGTGTGAGCATTGCGGCTACCTGAAGAGCTTCGATACCTGGTGGAGGGTAAAATAAGGGAATGTGAGTGAGGGGTTGGGGAACTGTCTCCCAAACTGGGATATGTCCTTGGGGAGAGGTGGAATCGTGGACTGGTGGGGTCAATGAGTGTCCAGGAGGTTCTGGAGGAGGGGTTTTGGCGACGAGAGGGACGTCAGATATGATAGGAGCTTATGTAGGAGGAAGGGTATCCTCTGTGGGGGTTCTGTTAGATGATATGACGCACACTTGATTGGAAGGATGGAGGAGTGGTGGTGCTCCATGGTACGTCCCTAACAAGGATGGATCTTTAAAAATCCCAAGACCCATCTCGACGAGTGGATATGTGTCATGGCTTGTGTGTATGAGAGGAAGAATGTTATCGGTGTTGGCAGATGGGTTAGGCTCATAATGTGAGACTTGGTCAATAGTAATAGTCTTCCCATTGTGAGGGAACATCATTGTCCAAAAAATGGAAGATGCCATTGCCTTCATAGCGTACATGTAGCTACGACCAAACAAGATATTATAATCGAGAGGGGCGTCGATAACTTTGATATCGATGAGAATAGTCTTGCCTCTGAGTTCAACAGGGACATTTTGGAAGAGCCCTTCAGGAGAGGATGGTCATCCGTCATAATCTCGTAAGGTGATGGCAAAGGGAATGAGTTCGGGGGAACCAAGCTTCTACCATACTATTTTGGACATAATGCATGTAGATGCACCTTCATCGATGATACATCGGTGAACTGTGATGTTCTGTATTTTCACTAGTATTTGAAAAGCAATCAAGGTAGGAAGACGAGGTTCTCCACTGTCAAGATCAAAGGTGATGAGTCGGGTATCTGCAGGGTCAAATTCCCCTAAGGTGGAGAGTAATCATTTCCGCTGAGTAGGACAAGTCTAGAGGACCTCCAATACTGACATGGCAGTTGGGGATTGTGCTAAGTCATCTACCAAACTATAGTTATGAGCTACCCTAGCCTGTGGGTTGTGGACATTCCTGCGTAATGGGATGTGAGGGATGCGAAGCGATGGTTCGGCAGAAGGGCGAGGGATCACCAATGGGGGTCCCATTGGTATAGGGTTTGTCTCTGGAGTGATGGGAGGAGACTCAGCAGGTGCATGATACTGACGATTACATGTTTGCAGAAGGATTTCTTCCTCACTAGTGAGGAGAATTATGTGATCTGCTGGATTGTTGGGATTGAGGTATTTCCCCACCTGAGGTGGGGGATGTTGTGTGTCCTGGTGGGTGTTGATCACACCCTGATGTGGAATAGGATTTTGCAGCAAAGCAGGAGGGGGTTGTTGCACATATTGTGTGGTGCCTGCTGAGGGGTAGGCGGTGCTGGAGAAGGGGGGAGACTACCAGAGTCTTTCAACCATTTGAAATCAGTGATCTGGGGGAAGTGATGAGTGTAATGGCCGAACTCACCACAAAGAGAACAAGGGAAGATGGTTTTAACATTGTTGTTATTTCACCCTTGGCATTTGTTGTTATTTCCCCCTTGGGGGTTATGGTTCCCTTGGTGCTGGTTGCCCCCAGTGGGTTGGTGCTGTGGGGGTTGATTCCTGCCTTGACCAGGGTTGTTGTTATTCCTATTCCATCCTTTCTTCTTGGCATTTTTCGATGGATGGGTTGGATTGGCTGTATTCAACTGTTCAAAACTTTGGTATTGTTGAACAGTAGAGGGTTGAACAAAATTCACCCCCGCATGAGGATGTGGGGGAGCCATGGGTTGTGGGGGACCAGGAAATGGTAAGTATGGATTTTGTGGTGGTACCGATCCATAAGGTACATAGGAAGGCGTAGGGATTTTTCTAGTACTATAATCTAAGGTTGAGGGAGTACCACTGGTTGTTGGAATAGGTGGATGTATGGGAGGTGCCGACGGTGGTCCACTAATGGGTGGAGGTATAGCAACAGGGTATGGTTGTTGATAAGGGGGTGGGGGGTAATAAGAAGTTCCCCCATATGCCGACGAGTATTGAGGTGTTCCATACATTGGTGGTGGTTGGGGTTGTGGACCGTGATGAGTGGTGGCATGAATCAGTCCGTCTGCTGAGTGAGACATCCCAAGTTTGTCTTGGCCAAATGGCACAAGTTTTGGAAGATCAGGAAGTACAGTGTATAAGTACCCTGACTGTGCATAGATGAGGTCATACTGTTGGGCCTTACTGATGGCTTCCTCTTCGGATTGAGGGAAGGTGGAAGCTACATCCTTACCGAGGATAGAGACAAGTGATCTAAGAAACCAGTCGAGACACTGTTGCTTGGTGGTTTCTGCTTTGCACAAACTACGTCGCCTACGCCACTCGTGAATGTGGTCAGTGATGTGTGTGGCTGAGGTTTGTTTGAAATTAGAAAGTAGTTCTAGACCATTGTCGTGGTGGATAGGTAATTGGAAGAAGGTCAAGAATTCTTTGGCCAATGACTCAAAAGTTGCGTGGGACCCTAATTTTTCTTCAACATACCATTTAGTTGATGGGCCAGTGAGTGTGCGTTGAAATAATCACAGTCTGATGGAATCATCCATAATGCTATTGGAGGAGCACCATAGGTGAAAGGTCATGACATGGTTGGTAGGGTCATTTACTGCCTTTCCTTCGAACTTTGGTATGTCTGAAGGTAGCTTGGTGGGCATTGCAGGCCATGTGGGCTCATGCAATATCGGATCATTGGTAAGTT
>ML796568.1:79742-100201 GCA_009831015.1 Picea engelmannii
TTCATTCTTAACTTCGTCTTTTGATTAGGAAGGTTAAGATAGGGGGGTTTTACTCTTTTTAAGAGTGTTCTGAATGGAGCTTCTGCGCAACTCGTTCATGAGCCCAAGTAGGCCAAGTGTTGTAACCATGCTCTGATACCAATTTGTCACACACCCACTATGGCATAATAATTTTTTTTCTTTTCCTCAAGGGACAGAATCCACAAAGTCCTACGGGGGCCTAGCGCAGGCTAGTTCTTCCCTGTTCACCTCCCTGTGATCGTGGGTTAGGACCACAGGCCAAACAAATATGACATCCTTTCACTCTTCTTTGCTCAGCACTACCAGGGTGTCGAGTCTTTTGACTCTGCAAACCCCAACACAGCGAAGCGTCGAACCCGAAAGGGCTAGCGAGTACAAGATTCCCATTTGGGTCTTGTCCTTGTGACCACATTCTATGACCCCACGCTTAAATCGGCAAGGACCTTACCATCCCTTCGTGATTCGGGTAATCGCGATGCATGACTTCTTCCTTCCCCATTCAAATCCCCGAAATCCACGATGTCTCCCAAGTTTCCCTCCAAAGGAGATCAACGGTTGTAAGCCTCTCCTGATCCGACGGTTTGGATCCTTTCGAGATTTCGGTGCCCGGGGTTAGAAATGAAATGATCCCAAAAACCTATGTCATGCAAATATCTGAATTCTGGTATGGGGATCTGTGTAGGAGATCAATGGCCCTTGATAGTGTGGATCCAATGGTCCACAGGATTTCGAAACTTTCCCTGAGCTCTGACCTCTCACCACGCGTCTCCCTTGATGGACGGTCTAGATTCCATCGGGACTTCTCTTTGACACTTCTCGCAACTCTCCACTTTCAAGTTGTAGCGTCAAATCTTGGCACCTCTCCTTCATGAACCCCCGAGAAGCGATATTTATTATCCTTCTCACGTTCTCACTACTCGGGACTTCACAAGTCCAAGGGTTGAGCTCTCAGGCTCTTATCCCACGAATCCCCAAGATGCGAGAAGTCAACGGAATGTTGATTCCCTTCTCTAGGCGACACGTGTCCACCCTTCAATCACGGGGGCCCCATCAAGAAATTCTGCCACGTATTCTCTCATGCTCGGCTCTCGGCACTTCACTACTCGGGAAGTCATAAACGATTCCTTTCAACCTCCGAACTCACGAACCCCGGATACACAATTTATTGAGATGCCAAATCCCATGGCTATCCATCATCTTTGATCAACAGCCTAAATCATATCACAATCTCGTCACTCGGGACTTCATGACTCCAAGAGTCAGGTCTTCCACCTTCAAACTTACGAATCCCCGATATGCGAAATGGACAAATCTTCGCCACTTGTCCTCCAACATGGACAGTCCTGATGTCTTCGGGACTTTTGGGATGTAGTCGAGTCCAGGGTCCCACTCGCAGAACCCCGAGGAGATTTCTAATCCTTCCATCTTTTAGCAACAACTTAACCCTTCCACGTCCCATGATTTTGGCTGACGAGTCATCTCCTAGGAATACATCACCACCATCATATTTTTCATATTCACAAAACCACTCCCTGTGAGGAGTCATATGATGTGATGCACCTGATTCGATCAACCATACACCACGATTTTCATGTGTACATGTATATGTCAGGTAAACATCACCTCCTTATTCAATGGAGGTTTTCTCCTCTGTGGAAGAGGTATTATCAGATCCCTTTGTTTATCAAACTTCTTAGACTTGCAATCTTTCTTATAATTCCCTTCTTTACCACACTTCCAACATTTCCTCAAATATTTTCTTGGAGACTTATATCTACCTATAGATTTATATCCCCCCCGAAGACTTACCAAGATTATTTTCTTGGGTACAACGTCTTACAAATAAAGCATATGTGCTCTGACCATTCATTCTTTTCCACCTCACCTCTTAAGATAACAAGGAACAAGTTGACTTAACAGATTATTGAAGGCATTTATATGTTCTGTCACAAAATATCCACCTTCCATCCTAAGATGATACAAGTTCTTTCAAAGAAACAACTTGTTTACCAGGGACTTTGATTGATACAAATTCCCTAACTTATCCCATATTTCCTTGGTTGTATATTCTCCTGAGACATTCAACAACACTGAATATTCTAGGCAGATTTGAATAGTACTCCTTTCTCTTCTATCCAACTTCTCCCAATCTTCCTTCGACATACCAGTAGGTTGTGTACTAGTAGTTTGTGTACTAGTAGGTTTTGTACTAGTATACTATGTTCCAGCAAACTGCGTACCAGTAGGCTATGTACTAGGATCCACAACGATACATTTTTATTTTTCTACAGGAAGGTCCTCCATCTTGATCTTCCATAGCTCAAATTTTTTACCATTGAACTTATCTATCTCTATTCTAGAAGAGCTCGCCATTCCTCTTTCTACACTTGAATCACCACTAAAAAAGATCCCAATGAACCGAGGTATATCACAAAACCAAGATAAACTTGATCTATCAAGATTGAACCAAACCCTCAACAACAAAGGCATCCTCCTGAAGCCAAAAGAGATCTCTGATACCACATGTAAGTTTTAACCCTATGAAGTAAAGAAATGCATACAAATTCTTAAGCAAAACATAAATTAATCAATGGCTCACACACACAGTACACATAGATTTACGCTCGAAACCCTTAACTGAGAGAAAACCAACCTTCCTTGGTGCCACACCTTTCCAACTCTTCATTGTATTAATTTCACCATTCACAATACAATATATAAAATATTTTAGGTATTTTGTAGCTACCAAAACTCTAATCCCTTAATCCGGGATTGATTTAGAAAACCGCTAAAATTTTGGGATCATCAGACACAATTGTCGAATATGATGTGCCCACACACACACATGCAAATAATATAACACATACCCAACAAGAAAGGGTTCCCATTCCCCCATTGGATAAAAATATTGATCAATTTATGAGACCATGTCTCGAGAAGGAAAACATGATTTCACAGGTTCATGCTCAGAAGCAATTGAAAATCAAGGATAAAATTACACATAATTAACCTATGGCGGGGTAGAGTCTACATGAACACTACGAACATATAAAGGGGAATCCTGAACTAACATCAAATTAGGATGTCGATTATCAAATGCCAGCTGGTCGATAGTGAAAATGCTTCCATTGTGAGGGAAATGCATCACCCATAAGAGTGTAGACACCACAACATTCATAGCATATACATAATCATGCCCAAGAAGCATATTTAAATCTAATGGGCCTTGCACCACTATAACATCGACAAGGAAAATATTCCCACCTAATGAGATAGGAAACTAAGGAAGAATCCCCAAATACTCACTAGGACATTTGTCAAAATACAACAACTCATGCGAAGAAGACAAAAGCTTAGGAGAACCCAAAGCTTTCCAAGCCAAGGATGATAAAATACTTGTGGAGGATCCTTCATATACAATACAAATGTTTTTTGAATTAAATTCAATCCTTATTTGAAAGGGTGTAGAAGAAGGAAGATGAGACTCAACAAGGTCATTCCAATCAAAGGAAACCATCCTAGGACTTGGAGGGGGCGTTCTTGAAGTGAGCGGAATGCCCCCTTTTTCTGAAAGTACTAAACTGGAAATGATAAAAACATAGTTGGTAGGAACATCACTCCCCATCAGAAGAGTGGTATAAGCCAAATATTGCATCAGTGTGACCACTTTGGTAGACTCGACACTCTCCAAGGGAAGAGTGGGATCAACCAAAGATTGCATCGGTGTGACCACTTTGTTAGAATCGACACTCTCTAAGAGAAGAGTGGGATCAACCAAAGATTACATCGACATGACCACTTTGGTAGAATTGACACCCTCTAAGAGAAGAGTGGGATCATCCGAATATTTCATTGGCATGACCACTTTATCAACCACTAGCTGAATAGGTTGCGAGACAACATGGTCTAAAGGTGCATCACCCCCCAAAAGAGGAGTGGGATCAATCAAAGATTGCATCGACATGACCACTTCATCAACCAAAGGTTGAATAGGCTGTGATGAAACCTCGGAAGACTCAGAATTAGAAGAGCTTGCAGACATGGACCACAATCTTCGTGCCTTTGGAAGGCCAGGGAATAATTGAGTAAGGTGATCTCCCTTGCAAATATTACAAGGGAACTTAGGCTTACGTCCTATCTGTCTGGGTTTTTCAACAGAATCAATGCCCCCAACATGACTAGTAATGGTTGGTTTCACATCTCCAACATGACTTGTAGAGGTTGGTGATTGGTCGATAACATGACTCATAGAGGCTACAAACCTATCTCCAATATAAATAGCAGTGACTGGACTTTTTCCCCCAACATCACTTGCAGAGGTTGGGTGTTGGTCTTCAACATGACTAGTAGAGGTTGAGGACCTATCTCCAACATGACTCATAGAGGTTGGTGATTGAAGTCCAGTATGACTTGTAGGGACTAAGTTCGTTTCCCCAACATGATTTTCAAAGGCTGGTTGTTGGTCTTCAACATGACTTGCAGAGGTTGATGACCTATCTCCAACATGACTCGCAGAGGTTGGTCATTTATTCTTCCTATTCTTTCTCTTTCTATTTCATTTATATTTCCGGTTACTAGTAGCTAGACTTTCACCAGAGAAGGTAGAAGGAGGAGGATAAGACTTTGTTGAAGAAGGAACATCAACATGATGCCCATTACATAAGGTTCTTAACTAAGAAGCATCAAGAGTATTCAAGACATTTGGAATGGTACCCAACCAAACCGGTAGTCCCACATTCAACCCAAGAATGTACAAAGTGGCCATCAAAGGGACACCAACATTTTCAAAGAAAGGAAAAGCATAAGAATCTCCTTGCGAAGGGGCTCCTTGGTTGGTATTGTGGGATTTACTTCACATACACCTAGGATTTATTTTTCCTAAGGTTATTCCTTGTTTATTAGTCATAATTAGTCATTATCTAGTCTCCTATATTTTAGGGGAGAATATTCCACCTGGAGAATATTCTCTTTCATTTGACACTTCAGTTTGACTAGTTGAGTTGAGTTTAGATGTTGCATTGGTTTTGTCACCATGCAACATTGGTATCATCACCAAATCACCACTCTTTGTTCATTCAGTTAACTGAAGACTAGTTGACTAGTTAACTCAGCTAGGTGGCAGTTCACTCCCGTAACTGCCTTAGAGACTAGAGTAGGTGGAAGTTCACTCCTGTAACTACGGGTGTGTGTCCAGATCACTCTGGAACACCACTATGGCTTATTAATTGCTCATGTATCCTATATCTATTGTAAATTATTCACTCTTTGAGTGTGGAATACGGTTAATGAGAATTCTTTCATTCTTTCTCTCCTTCTTCTTCCTTCTCCAATTCTCTCTGCAAATGTGTGTATTATTGTTTAGCTAGATATATTATGTGCAGGTTCAACACATTTACATGGTATCAGAGCTGACAAAATGCTAAGAAAAATCTACACCAAATTGTTTTTTGCATGTACAAAAGATTGAAGACAACAAAAAGATGGATTATTCGCCAGAAATACTTCTCACGCCTCATAACTATTTGGAATGGAAGACAAAAATTCTTCTTATGCTTAGATGCATAGGCTTGTACCAAATAAATATGGCAATGGAAGTAGAGTTTGATTCTATCGATGAGAAAAATGACTTTCTCAATAGACAAGATATGGCCATAGGATGTATCCTCTATTTTATTTCTCCCAAAATTCTCCATCAAGTATATGATGACTCGCAAGAATTCACTCCAAATGATTTATGGAGCAGATTGGAGGTTTTATTTGGGAATAAGGAAGAATGCATGCAAAATGTTGACAAGATAGAGAATGTACAAAATCCACTGGAAGATAAATCATCTCAGTTTGAAGAGACTTCTACACAAGTATCTACAAAAATTTGTATTCCATTAATTGAAGATGATGTCTACTCCATTTTAGATTTGTTTTCTGAAATTTATGTGGAAGATATATGGCATGCATCTCAGGAGTCACATGAAGACACTTTTGCATGCACCATGCATGCATCTCAGGAGTCAAAAAGGGATCCGCGCACATCATAAGCCATTCTGATATTTTCTGAGAAAAAATTGCAGAAAAAAATTGGATATTTGAATTCCTCTCAGGCAAATATCCAATTTCAAAAAAACAATCGTCCGAAATGGAGTCCAAAAAGTGAAGTTATGATCGTTTTAAAATCAACAAAATTTCAACATTTTTCTGGAAACGACCGCACGATTTTCAAAATTTCATCCAAAATTTATTTAGATATTATTCATTACAAGAAGATAAAGTGGATATGTGTGGAAATATCAATTATGCATATACTTCATCAGATCCATGCAGACATATACATCTTCAACAAAATCTTCAAAGAGCACAAACTTGCACAGTTGCGAGGTCTTCTTGGAGTGAAGGACATGGTTGCTTAGCAACTGCCTTTTGTTCCTTATCATTTTTTATTTTATGAATTATAATTTGAGGGGGGATTTTGTTCCCATGAGGTTTTCCCTCTTTACTCATTTAGTTCAGTGTATCTTTTGTATTTGGGTACCTAACATGGCCTCGTAGCCAGGACCCATTCTTTATTTTCACCATAGTGATGTTCAGGGGGGGTGTGAGAGTCACTTCACACACACCTAGGATTTATTTTTCCTAAGGTTATTCCTTTTTTATTAGTCATAATTAGTCATTATCTGGTCTCCTATATTTTAGGGGAGAATATTCCACCTGGAGAGTACTCTCTTTCAGTTGACACTTTAGTTTGACTAGTTGAGTTGAGTTTAGATGTTGCATTGGTTTTGTCACCATGCAACATTGGGATCATAACCAAGTCACTACTCTTTGTTCAGTCAGTTAATTGAAGACTAGTTGACTAGTTAAATCAGCTAGGTGGCAGTTCACTCCCGTAACTGCCTGAGAGACTAGACTAGGTGGCAGTTCACTCCCGTAACTACTGGTGTGTGTCCAAATCACTCTGGAACACCACTATGGATTATTAGTTACTCATGTATCCTATATCTATTGTAAATTATTCACTCTTTGAGTGTGGAATACGGTTAATGAGAATTCTTTCATTCTTTCTCTCCTTCTTCTTCCTTCTCCAATTCTCTCTGCAAATGTGTGTAGTACTGTTTAGCTAGATCTATTATGTGCAGGTTCAACACATTTACAGGTATCATCAGGAAATTTTTCCAAGAATATCTTATGCATAGGTTCTCCTCTTGCGGGATATTTCAAGTCTGTAAAAGTATCACACACTGACTCTGGTAAATCAGTGGTATAAAAATATACGCCTATAACTAGACGGCTCCACGTTTCAAAGAGGAAGACTGAAAATTCCTCATGATCGACAGAGTGGGAAGTCTACCACCTTAGGTCAGATACCCAAATAAATGACTAACTAACTCACTATGGAAAAATAGGGCGCACGGAGCACACCACTAAGAAGAAAAGGCTAAAAAGATACAAGCCAAACAAACGACCATTTTGAATGCTTCCAACCCAGGGAGATGAAGTCTTGATCGTCCAAAGCATTCACAAAGGAAAATGACTAGCCAAGAGAAGCAGTTACCAAGACCTATGACTGATGGTCCTTTCGGGTGTCGCCCGGAGAATATAGATGTTGCCTTATGTACCAGGATACACCCCTCACAGTCACATGTGAGTCAAACTATATAATGGAAACCAGGCCACCAACTCATAATCAACAAGCAGGGGGGTACAATCGATAGTCGAGTGAGTGTATGGGAAGGGTAACTAAGCCTGAAGATCCTCCTAGGGCTTGAAATGCAACAGAGCCAGAATCACTCTTAGAGTACCTTTGACAGATCCAAGTGTCTCAGAGGTATGACACAATTAGGGCCAGTAACACTATAGGATTCACCCCCAATACACACTCTCCCAAACACTTTGTCAAGATTAGGAGTGGATATCTCCGTCACCATCCTCCACATGGCCTCGTGTTTAACTCCCATGTGAGAGGAGCTTCCCGGATTAAGTAATTAAAAGGTGGATTTTCACACCCTATCACAGACACCTAAGTTAAGTTTTGGTTGGCCTTGAAGAGTTTACCTCTCCACACCTAATCCAAGGCCCTAGCCTAAGCTATTGGTGAACCCTCGAAAAAGTGTTACTAATATAATTTAGAATAACTTTTTCATTTTTGGGGATTTTCTTACTCAAGGAACATAAGTGCAACTGATGTTGTTGGAAACTCTTGCAAAAATGAAACTTATAAGAACACTAACAAAGAAAACCTTACACTAATCCTTCAAATGAAGAAGAGTTTCAAGAAAGAAAAATGCATGAACAATCCTTCAAACATAAAGATGCAATATTTTGTCCTTTCCATGCAAAATGCACAATGCAACTTTCGAGTGAAACAAAAGAGCAAATGAAAGGATTTTCTTTCTTATTTTTCTTTTGAAATGATTTCAAGATGAGAAGAAAACACAACCTTATGCTAATTTATTTTTCTTTTTCAAATAACAATGCAAAGCAAATGCAAAGAAAGGAAGAGACCTATAAAACTAGTTTTTTTTTTTTTCTTCCAATCAAAGCAGAACTAAGAAAAGATGCTAAAAGAAACTGCAGAATACACAATTCATGGCCCCCCTAATAAGCTAAAAATAAGCCAAAAATTCTTGGAAACACAGAGAGACAAGATGATTTTATTTATTTATTTCATAAACAATATGAGCCTACAAACTGTCTCAACCAAAAACAACAGAAGCTTATGGAACTCAGGAAGACCTAGGAACCACAAGTTTCCTGTAGAAAAAGTAAAATCTTTTGAAAAAAATCTCCAAAACAACAGAGATGTGTGTTGTGCACGGCTAGCTTGCATATGTATGCGGGCTATATAATGAAGAACACGTATGTACGCGTGCTATATAGAGAACGGGGCGTGTACACCTCTATAAATTTTCAAAAAAAGAAAAATTTTCGACAGACAACTTGGGCAAGGGAATCTTGCAGGTACCTGGAAGGTGACCAGAGACCCAACCTGACTCAGAACACTCAAAAAACTCAGAAATAAATTGAAAAATCAAATTTAACCAAGATCTCCCACTAAGACCCTAGAGAGACTCCCCAGTGGAGTCACCAATTCTACTACGGGAAAAATCCCCCTATACCAGGTCTAAGGTAAATGCATAGTAATAACTCCCTTAAAATAATTTTATACCCTTAATCTACCACAAAACCATCTAAACAAAGTGACGAGAGAGAAAGTAGAGAGATTTAATGAGTGCACCTTTAGTCCTTGCGGTTGGTGTAGACCTCTTTCGTTTATTGTCGCCTCCTATATCACAGATATCCTCCCAATGCTGACCTGAAAAAGGTTAGGAATACAATGTAACAACATATGAAATCTCTAATGATCACTTTAAAATTTCAGACATAGATATAAATCCACAAATTAACAAAAGCATGTAAACATAGGGTTTTGGGACAAGGATGAACTCTTTTATTCAATTTCAAGATAAAAAGGATTACACCCTTTGTTGGAAACCACTCCATGAACCAAGTCAGGGCTCCTCTATCATGGCTCCAAGTGCATAAATACCACATTAGCTTCTCACGACCAACATATCACCAAGGGAAGGAGGAAGGTTTGCATAAGGAGAAAGGCTGGATGGGAAGGTTGAGGCTAAAACTCAGAATGGGATGCAAATCTTGAGCTAAGAAAGGGAAGGGATTTTGGCAGAGTTTTCTTATTCTCTTGATCATGTTCATAAATAACTCCCCAAGACCTCTTTTCATATGAGAAAATGATGTTTATTCAGTTTGGGGACGGGCTACAAGGGGTAAAATGGTTAGGAAACCCTCCATAGCCCGTAAACTCCGTTGAATTCTGCACAATTTTATATTTTTTACAACTTTTGGAGGTAAACACGGGTTAACTAGCATGCAATATGTGTGTGTACGTGGGCTAACTAACATGCATCACACGTGTGTACACAAACTTCAGTTCAGCAGGGCACATACACTTTCCAAAAAAAAAATATATATATAAGGAAGCCTCAATAGTAATTTGGAAAAGTATGCAAATGGAAGGGCCAATGTCTTGTATGCACAGATAAAGCATTTTGGACTATAACAGTGAGATATATTTGTACAGAAGCATTGTAATCAATTTATGGTTGTATGCCTGCCTGCAAGGGTGTAAGCCGATCGGCAAGTGCCGTGTAAATGGAAGGAAATATGTAAAAAGAGGTCTCAAGGTCGATTCTCACCCCGATTTACTCGGAGGGCGTGCTTGCAGGCTGTGCGTTTCTCCCTAGGGGTTATAAGGAAGCCGGAAAGATTCAACCACGTGTCACGCGAGTACGATACTGCCGTTGTTACCGATTCCCCTAGTTACAAAAAAAAAATGATGGTTTTATGCTATTTTGATTAATTCTAATTATCAAATGAGTTAGTGAAACACTCATACTCATTAGTAAGTGGGTATGAATATTGGATTAACTCAAGGAAAGCTTGTCTTACAACCTGAGTATGAGTCTCTTGAAGGAATTCAGGCTTTATATTGTTTTCAATTGTTCATGTCTTACAACTTGTTGAAAAATTAATCAAATGTATTGATAATGATGTATGCAAGATGTCAATAAATTAATAGATTCCATAAGATTGATCGTTACATGTTTGAGGACTTATGTTCAAGTTGAGTTTACAAGTATTTAAAAAAAATGTTTTCTTTTGGAGCTTTTCTTACCTAGTTGTATTGGGTTCTTTGACATCGTGTCGAGGGGCACTACATATGGTATTTTATCCATATTTACAATAAAATAGATGGTTTAGAAACTTTTATTATATATCAAAATAATATAAGAGTATAGTGTGAAACAAAAATTATAATCATTAACAAGAGTTGCGCATCAACTTTTAAATCAATGTTGACCAATAAATAAAATCAAAATAATTACAAAAGTTGAGGATAATTTTTTCTTTTTGTCGGCAATCTCAAATGAGTTTTCTATGTTTTCTCTGGAAATTTCCTAAAGAATGTATACCCAAACCATTTTAAGTAGATGTGTGTAAATTGCTTGTATAAATGTTTTCACACAAAGTGTTTGATGAAACACCTCAACTACAAAATTGTATTCTTTAAATAATCATGTATTATTTACACTCGGAAATTATTTGGATATGTCTAGAAATGGGGACTAATGATACTTGGGGTCAATTTTAGACCTAGATATGAAGTTAATTTAATTCTCTCTAAATTAATTCATCTTATCTAATTTATCCAAGGCTTAACCCATAATATTTGCAAAACATTTTTTGTTGCATGACCGATAAAAGATCTCAACCAATTACATGATTCCTTGAATATTGCTTAAAGGAATTGATAAACTGGTGTGAGATATATTTGTACAAAAGCATTATAATCAATTTATGGTTGCATGCTATTTTGATGAATTATAATTATTATTGAGTTAATGAAACCCTCATACTCATTAGTAAGTGAGTATGAATACTGGATTAACTCAAGGAAAGCTTGTCTTACAACTTGAGTATGAATCCCTTGAAGGAATTTAGGCTTGATATTGTTTTCAGTCGTTCACATCTTACAACTTGTTGAATAATTAATCAAATGTATTGATAATGATGTATGCAAGATATCAAATAATTAATAGATTCCATAAGATTGATCATTACATGTTTGAGGACTTTGATTCAAGTTGAGTTTACAAGTATTTAAAAAAAATGGTTTTTTTTAGTTTTTCTTACCTAGTTGTATTGGGTTCTTTGACATCGTGTCGAGGGACACTACATATGATATTTTAACCATATTTACAATAAAATAGATGGTTTAGAAACTTTTATTATGTATCAGAGTAATATAAGAGTATAGTGTGAAACAAAAATTATAATCATTAACAAGAGTCGTGTATCCTTTTAAATCAAGATTGACCAATAAATAAAATCAAAATAAATATAAAACTTGAGGATATTTTTTTCTTTTTTCTTAACATTATCATTGCAAAGTAATAAATACGGGATTAAGAAAATCATATCTAAACTTAAATAATGAGTGATCATATGCTATAAATAAATTGAGTCATATGAAAACAATATAGCCTTATGGTGAAAACAATATAGCCTTATGGCTTATGAACAAGTACCTCATATAAATCTTCAACCTAAAACTCCAAATAAAACCCATTATAATATCAATTTGTATATACATATGTAAATAAAACTCATTATTTATAACCATCATTTGCACATATAAAATGAGAAGTGTCTACACAAAAACATAACCCAAGAACTATTATAGACCTCTAAAGGTTTTAGGGGATGACAATATATTGAAACTATACTAGAGGTTGAAGTACTAAATATTCACAAGTTAACTTAGGACCTAGAGGTTGAAGTACTAAATATTCATGAGTTAACTTAGGAGCTATAGCACCCTTTCATATAAGTTTCTTCCTCTACGTATTGTTGGAATTTAATCACAAAATAAACCATATGGAGTTGAATTAAAATTTAATTCGAAAAAATCATAAAAAAACATAAGAGATAATTTGAATATTTTGTCAAGAAAATCATAATATACCATGAAGTACCAACAACAATTATGTTATTATATAATTTTAGAAATACTATTTTTTCTTAAATTTCAAAACTCTAAATTGGATTAGGAAAAACAAGTTGATTATGCTTACTTTGATAACACAACAAAAATTCCCATGGAAAAATACCTACACTATGATGACAAGTTATCAAATAGAACAATACACCAAAATAAATGTATCCACATTACTTTAACATCAATTTTGCAATTCATTTATTTGGATATAATAACATGTTTTAATAACATTATTTCCTCTCATTTTGGGTGATTTATCTAGTTAGTGCGAAGATTTGTGCAAGGGAGGTGTGAACTCATTGAGTTTGTATTGCTTGTCTGTGGACTCAAACCTAAAGAAGAGTTTTAGGTTCGTAGCAAAAGTGCCTAATTTTTAAAACCATCATACTCCCAAAACCACATTCTTTCTTCCCAAGAGTACTACATACACATTCACTGCTAACTCATAATCCCCCATAACTAATTTGACATTGTAGTATTTCCCTCCATCGTATATGTTTCGTTTCCCCATTAGCAATTATGCTCTATAAATGCTTGCTAGAGTAAGGAAAACAAACAATTGACTTGTTCAACAAGTTTCTTGTGGATGAAGTTGTGAATGTTCCATAAGTATAAACTTTGAAATTCTTGTTTTTTAAATTGTCACTCATTCTTTAGCATTTGAGAAGTTGAGATTCCAATCAAGGAATGCATGGATAGATTTGGTACATATTCTAGAGTGTATTTATATTTTGTTTCTAGAAGTTTTTCAATTTACTCCTTTATTTTCCTTCCACTTGGAAAGTATCTTCAATTATAAATAATTTTTTCTTTGTTCATTTATGATTCTTTAACCATTTATTATAACACTTGTAGCACAACCCCCAAAGCTATTTTTTCTTCTACTTCCTTATGATGGATCCTTCGTATTTGCATGGAGTTCTAGTTAGCCTAATTCTACAAGATTCGTTCATGTTGGTTATTGACATATATATGTTGCCTTTGATTTTTTTCCTCGACACGTCTTGTGTTGTGAATTGCATCCTTGATATTACTAGATTTGAGCAATTTGACTTTATGATGGATGTCCTCCTAAAGTCCCCCACTATGTAATTCCATGTCATAAACTTCTTTGCAAGATTTTGATATCAGGGTGTGTATTCCATTATTGATCTTGTTTGTTTCAACTTGGAGAGTTGGTTGAAATAGTCATTATATCAATTTTGGCATATTGAGAAAATAAAACTTTATTGAATTTCTTCCATGTGGATTTATATCATCTAGGTTTCTCCATGATGTATTGATCTTATTCAAAGGTTCTAGCTACTTTGTGTAATGATGAAATGAAAACCTTTTGTCAACATGAACATTATGCAAGGAAAAGTATTATCCCAATTCCCTGAGACAAACTATGAGACATGTGCCATCGAATTTCTTATCTTAATATTATTAAATTATTGAAATACATATCATGAAAAAATTAATAAAAAAAATAATATGAAATCTCGCTTACAACTTAAATGATTTTATTGATTTGTGATTAAATTTATATACATACAAAGTCCTCAAATAGAACTACTATTGAGGCAATGGAAACATTTTTGTCAATCTGAACATTATGCAAGGAAAAGTATTATCCCAAATCCCCGAGACAAACTCTAACCCATGTGCCATCAAAATTATTATCTTAATCTCAAACTCTGACCCATGTGCCATCAAATTTATTATCTTAATCTCATTAAATTATTGAAATACATAGCATGTAAGAATTAATAATAAAAAATATATATGAAATCACACAATTGCACAAGATACAACTTGAATGATTTTATTGAATTGTAACTAAATTTATATACATACAAAAGCCTCAAATAAAACTACTTTGGAGGCATGTTCCCCAACCCATAGAATGACAACATGTTATTCTAAGTAAGCATGATCATGTAACTTATTTAAGTAAACCACAAATTAGAAGAAAAAAATAAAGAATAAACTTTCTATTGTCATTTGTTGACAAGACAAATGTTAATATAAATAAACAAATGGTGTGAGAGGAAATCTCTCCAACTCTTATTGACTCATCTAATTGTAAACTAGCAGAGTGACATGATATTATCTATATTTCCAACACTCTTACTATAGCTAATATATGTGACCAACAATCCTTGAAGCTTCCCCTTTCATTGGAAATATACACAACCTCCTCCTCCATGCCCCAAAAACATTTACAATTGGTATTTTTCTCCATCTCCTCCGAAATTAAAAGAAAAAAATCATAGCCTTGCCACTTCACATAAGAGAAATTATTACCTCGAATGAATTTTCTACATGTCGGTTGAATTCCCCAAGGACACAATTGAGTTAATTTCGAGGAACTAAGTCTACCAAGTGGAGGCATATGGGAGACTCTTCTCCTAGTAACCCTTTTAATTATGTTGTGTTAGTTCCTTCATACATTCATGATTGATTAAAGCACATTTTTGCCTATCTTGTTAGAAAAACAGGATTGTGAAGAAATAAAATAAAAATGCAGAAATAAAACACAGAAGATACACAATACAATAGAGACACAGATATACATGGTTCACCAAGTGTGGGCTACGTCCACCAGAGAAATTGTCATGTCCTTCCTTTATTATTATCTAGCAAATGAAGGGAGACAACCTACAACACACTCGTAGTAACTTCCTCTTCTTTCGGTCACAGTCTCCTCTCTCATAATACAATATTCACAATGATACATAGCTGCAATACATTTCCCTCATAAAGGATGGTTTCCTTCTAGGAAAAAAAACCCTAACATAACTTCTACCATCAGAGTTGTGACCTTATAATGAATGGTCCAGATTTACCATGAAATTACAATATACATTTACAAGGCAATTTTTCCTTTGGGGGCCTGCTTGCCCCCGGACCCCGCAGGGGGGGTAACCCCCCCTGCACTCCCCCGCCTGGAGGAGTGTACATTATTCCAGGGTGTAAAGTCTTCATGGGGTATAAACATGGCTGAAAACAAAGACCTACGAATCAAGAAGATAATCAGGATCCACAACCAACAATCTCCCACTTGGAGACTGATCTCAACAACTCCATTGTTATTTTTTGGATTAACTGCGTAGTGTAAGTCATTAATATATGACCCATATTCATGAGTATTAGTCGCAACTGACCAATAATTCTCATGATTTGAATAGTCCACTTAGCACTCATTGCATCTGGTGATGCTCACAGGGGTGAAGAAATGGGATTGAAACCAACGAAATGAATCACATAGCATCAATCATCACTTATGAGGCTTGCACCTGGTAACCAGGACTTCTTAGGTGGTCACCCATCCCAAGACGCCTCTGGCTCAGGCGCGCTTAACTGTGGAGTTTTTCCCACAATCAAGCCCACTTAGCTTGCTACCCCATTTGCAAAATCTTAGCAAGTATTGTGCCTTAGCAAGTATTGTTGTATCTGTTGGAATAAGATCCTTTTTGGACCTAGAAAATTTCTCATCTTCATATTCATGCTTGAATACCAATTGAAACTGAGCAGGAACTCAGTTTCTCCCTGGTTACTCCCTTAGTTAACATGTCTGGAGGATTCTGGCTAGTGTGTATCTTATCCAGCTTCAAATGTCCATCTTCCAAGATGAATCATATGAAATGGTACCTGAGCTGTATATGCTTATTCTTCGAATGGAAGACTGAGTTCTTTGCAAAATGAATGGAAATATCGCTGTCATAGTACAACTTTCTATTCTCCTTTTTCTTTCCCAATTCCTCCATAAACCTCTGTAACCAAATCATTTCTTTACTAGCCTATGTAGCAACAACATACTCTGCTTTTGTTGTTGAAAGTAAAACAACCTTTTACAGTTTCGAAATCCAACTTACTGTTGTTCCACCTATAGTAAAAACATACCCTTTGGTGCTCCTCTTGCTATCTTTATCACCTGACATATCTGAATC
Source organism: Picea engelmannii (assembly GCA_009831015.1). Lineage (NCBI taxonomy): Eukaryota > Viridiplantae > Streptophyta > Pinopsida > Pinales > Pinaceae > Picea > Picea engelmannii. The sequence continues at coordinate 96,273 of ML796568.1, forward strand.
AACATATCCCTGTAGAACAGTGTCTGAACCTCCAAAACATAATGCATGAGTAGAAATACCTCTCAAATACCTGAGAATCCACTTTAATGCCTCCCAATGTTCTTTACCTGGATTTTTCATATACCTGCTCACAACTCCCACTACAAGTGCAATATCTTTTCTTGTGAAAACCATCACATACATCAAGATGCCAATTGTTGATGAATAAGGAACCCTGGACATGTATTTTATCTCCTCATGTGTGTTAGGACACATTTCCTTAGTTAATTTGAAATGGATGACCGAATTTGTACTAACTAGTTTTGCATTTTGCATTCTAAACCTCTCCAACACCTTCTCTATGTACTCGCCCTGAAACAATGTCAATTTGCAATTTTTCATGACTCTTGTTATTCACATACCAAGGATTTTCTTTGCAGCACCCAAATCCTTCATTGGAAACGAATTAGATAATTTCTTTTGAGCACATTTATATCCTGCATATTAGACCCCACAACAAGCATGTCATATACATACAATAGCAAGATAATATAGCTTCCATTTTCTAGCTTTTTAAAATAAACACAGTGATCAGAATGACATCTACTATAACCTTGTTCTGTCATAAACCTGAAAAACTTAAAATACCACTGCCTTGGAGCTTTCTTTAGGCCATACAAGCTCTTCTTCAACCTGCATACCAAATTCTCCTTCCCTTTGACTTCATACCCCTGTGGCTACTGCATATAAATCTCTTCCTCCAAATTCCCATGGAGAAAAGTTGTTTTTACATCTAAATTCTCAAGATGCAAATATTCTACTACCACAAGCCTTAAAATATTCCTAATTGAAGTCATTTTAACAATAGGATAAAATACTTCATCAAAATCTATACCTTTCTTTTGTGCAAAACCCTTTACAACAAGTCTAGCCTTGTACCGCTTTTTTCCTCCATCTTCTTCCTTCAACTTGTAAACCCATTTATGTTGCAATTCTCTTTTTCCTACAGGAAACTGAACCAAATCCCAAGTCTGGTTATTTACCAAGGAATCTATTTCTTCTTTCATGCCTTGCAACCACTTCTTTTTGGTGTCTACCTACATTGCCACTTCATAACATTTTGGTTCACCAGAATCAGTCAACAATAAATAATACAATGAATGAGAGTATCATTTAGGGGGTCTACTTACCCTAGTAAATATTCTAACAACACTTGCAGTAGTATGAGGTACATGCTGATCCCGTTGTTGTAAATTTTGATTTTCTGGTACCTTTGGGATTTATTTTCCAGTGATCTCATCAAACACTGTGTATTTCAGTTTTTCTTTTTCCTGTTTATTTCCCTGCAACTGATATTTGTACATGACCTTCTCATTGAACATGACATCTATAATCCTAATGATTTTTTTATTTTCATAATCCCATAAGAAATAACCAAAATCATTAACATCGTATCCAATAAAGGTACACTTCTTGGATTTTTCCTCAAGCTTTGTTCTATTTTCTTTATCAATATGGAAAAATGATTCACAACCAAAAGTCTTCAAAAAAGAATAGTTTACCTTTTTACCTGTACATGCCTCCTCTAGAATTCTACCATCCAAAGAGCTTGAAGGTCTTATGTTTATTAAGTAAACAACAATATCTACAACATCTTCCCAGAATTGTAAGGGCAAACCAACATGAAATCTCATACTCCTTGCATGCTCCATGATTGTCCTGTTTATCCTTTTCGACACACCATTTTCTTGTGGTGTTCCTGGAACTGTCTTCTCTCTATGAATGCCATGGTATGAACAGTAATCATCAAACTCCTTGCTGCAATATTCACCTCCATTTTATGATCTGAGACACTTCAACCTTTTTCCTGTCTCATTCTCAATCAAAGCTTTCCATTTCTTAAAAGTATAAAAAAAAATAGATTTTTGTCGAATACAATAAACCCAAGTTTTTCTAGTTTCATCATCAATAAAAGTAACATAATAATGAGAGCCACTAAGAGATGATACCTGATTTGTTACCCATATATATGTATGCACAAGATCTAACCTTTCACTCTTCTTTTCTTTTCTAACTCTGAGAAATCTAACTCTCTTCTATTTTCCATAAACACAATTCTCATAGAAATCCAAATCAATTTGTTTAAGATCTGGCAACAAATTTCTCTTGTGAAGTATCTGCACCCCCTTCTCACTCATGTGTCCAAGACTATGATGCCACAGTGTTGTATCCACTCCTATATAAGCTAAATATATGGAAGAGTAAATATTACTAGTACATAAATACAATGTACGTACCTTCTCTCCTTTTTATATCACCAATGATCCTTTGGTGACCTTCCACACCTTATCTATAAATATGGATATACAACCTTCACTTTCCAACTTCCTTGTTGAAAATGTATTTTTCCTTAGATATGAAATATGTCTTAACTCTTTCAACAGCCATTGGTTTCCATTGCTTTGCTTTATTTTTACCTTTGTCATTCCAACAATTTTGCATGGTGCATCATCACCCAAATGAACCTGTCCAAAATCACCTTGAACATAATCTAGAAAATGTTTCCTATGGGGTGTGGCATGAAATGAAGCCCCCGAATCTACTACCCAAGACTCAGAAATATTATCTATAGAAAGAATCAAATCATCTTGTAACACATCACCTGTTACATTTGCTTCTTGATTTTTCTCTTATTGTCCATCTCTTTGTTTCTTTGGAGATTTGTAGCCTTTCTTCAGATGTCATTTCTTCCCACAATTCCATCACTCTATCTTTCCAAATCTGGATTTGGATCTTCCCTTCCTATAATTCTCATGGTTCACTGAGCCCTTTCCTCTATCCTTTTGTCTTCCCCTTTTCTCCATGTTTAACACTTTACCTAATGTCTCACCTGTGCTTTTCCGTCGCATTTCCTCACTAAGGATAACACCAACAACATCATCAAATTTTAAAGTGTTTGAATCAGAGACAGAGTTACTTACAACCATGACCAAGTCATTCCATGTTTATGGCAATGAGCACAAGATTATAAGAGCCCTGAGCTCATCATCAAAGTCCACTTTTACATAAATTAGTTGATTAGTAACCGTATCAAATTCATTTAAATGATCTGCAACAGACCCACCTTCTGGCATCTTCATATTAAATAATATCTTCATTATAAATACCTTATTTGACGTCGATGGTTTTTCATACAGTTTAGCCAATACTTCCATCAACTCCTTCATTGTCTTTTCTTTTGAAATATTGAAAGCCACCAATGCTGCCATACTCAGCTGTATATTTTCTAGTGCCTTTCTGTCAAGAATCTCCCATTATTTGTCCTTCATGGCCATTGAATTCTTTGTTATTCCTTCCATAACTGGTAGTTTTGGTCGTCAAATTTCTCAACCCTAAACTTTTCATCTTCTGCCATTGCTCCCACTCGAACCAGGATCCCTCTTTTCCTGCGAGTTACCTTTTGCTCTGATACTAGTTGTTAGAAAAACATGATCGTGGAGCAATAAAAAAAAATGTGGAAATAAAACACAGAAGATACATAATACAATAGAGACACAGATATGTGTGGTTCACCCATTGTGGGATACGTCCACCAGAGAAATTTACAGGTCCTTCATTTATTATTATCTGACAAATGAAGGGATACAACCTACAACACACCCACTGTAACTTCCTCTTCTTTCTCTCAGAGTATCCTCTCTTAGAATACAATATTTAGAATGATACATAACCATAATACATTTCCCTCATAAAAGAGGTTTTCCTTCTAGGGAAAAAAAACCTAACATAACTTCTACCGTCAGATCCATGACCTTATAATGAACGGTCCATATTTACTATGAAATTACAATATATATTTACAAGGTATTTTTTCCTTCAGAGGATTCACCCCCGAACCCTCGTCAGGGGCCCTCTTTCCCTCGGACCCCATAGGGGAGGAGGGGGGGTAC
>ML796568.1:120474-154151 GCA_009831015.1 Picea engelmannii
GAGCTACAAATCATATTTGGATGATGAAATTGATGAGGGCTTTTGGTTGAGGTACATGTTGAGTACATGGTTGAGATAAGTAGTTGATGAGTTGGCGCACATACATGAGGTGTATAGTTGATGATGTTGGTACATATTGATGATTCATAGTTGATGAGTAGTTGACACATGATTGGAATATATTTGGTGCATGGTTGATGCACTTGTTTATGGTACAGGTTGATTATAGGTTGGTGCATGGTTGATGCACTTGTTTATAGTACAGGTTGATTACAGGTTGGTGCATGGTTGATGCACTTGTTTGTGGTACAGGTTGATTATAGGTTGAGGTATAGGTTGATGCATGGTTGATGCAGGGTTTAGATTTATTGGTACAGGTTTATAGTGGTATATCTCACATTGATAGTGTGACAGTGGTTCCATCATTCTACTTCTACTTCAGGGTGGCAGGACGGGGCAAGGATAGGTGGTTGTAGCCACCTTCCGGTTGTAGCCGGAGAACATTGGGGGTTGTAGCCTCCTTCTGGTTGTAGCCAGAGATTTGGGGAGTTGGAGCTTCCCTTAGGTTGTAGCCTGAGAAACTAGGGGGTTGGAGCCTCCTTCCAATTGCAGCTGGAAAACAAAGGAAGTCGGTGCTTCCAATGAATGTAATTCTTCAAGACATATAAGAAAACGAATTCTGTGGTTTTCTCCCGATTTGGGTTTCCACGTAAAACACTGGTGTACTGTGTATGTGTGTGGTTGTTTATTTATTACTGCTCATTATTGGATAATAATTCTACATTGATATAACATTTTAAGAAAAAGGATTAAAATTATGTTATTACTGATTCACCCCCCCTCTCAGTAATCCAACAAGATTGGCTATACAAGCCAAGTTTGAGGCTAGTTGACAAGGAGAAGAGAAGGGTGGAAGAAAACTCAAATACTAAAGTATTCAGTCTAGAAAGAGTTGAAGTAGTTCAATATGACAAGTAAATATATGTTGAAGATCCAAAGTCTATAAGACAACATGATTGGAATTATAATTCATCCAAGTATGAGTTGGGATAGATGGATCCAGGAATTAAATAAAAGTTGAAGGTTAATATCAGTTTAGTATTTAGATGAAAAATCAAAGGCATCCAAGAGTGATTTGGCTAGAAAGTGCTCAGATTAGAAATAATCATGCACAATGGTTACAGTGAAGAGCACATGAAGATTCAAGAATCCGGAAGAATGGAAGACTTATGGGATAAACAAGGAAACTTGATACAGGGAGAAACAATTTGTTGCAATTACTGTAGCAACAAGTATTTTATGGCTTGTTGGGACAACCATAAATTGAGAATGCTTGCATGTTTGCAAGTGTTGTTGATAATGTTGTTGCATATGGAAGGAAGCAACAAAAATATGGAAGGTTGATTATAGGACTAATAAAGAGGCATGAGAGATTCTACTTTAATCAACTAATCAGGTAGCATTAAATTTGTTTAATGGCAGCCATGCAGGTAAGTATTTCTCTTTTGAAATTATGTTGCATAATTTCCAAAGGGAAATTCAGGTAAGAACTTCCTCAAATTGAATTTTTATAATATGCAATATGGTATTGTTAAGTGCATTAACGGGAATAATTTACCACTATGTGTGGTAAAGGCTAGAGGCATGTTATAGTTAACAAAGATTTTTAGCTTTTGAATGCACACAATGACACATTAGCATGTCAAGTTAATTTGGTTATGAGGTAATAACCAAAGAAAATAAAAGATAAGAACTTGTTATAGGAATGATGCTAGGAAAGCTAGTCATGTATGAGACCAAGACATGGTTGGATATGGCAAGGTATGGTTATAGAAAGGTTATGTGCCAAAAAAATACCCAATGAGCTTCCTACCTTTAAATAAATCTTGGACTGCAACTTTTTTTCTAACACTAATCAACACAAAATTGTATTCTTGGTGTAGTGTTCAGGTGGAAAAGGAAGATATCCAAGTAATTGTGAAGATAATGGGAAGTGTATGGAGAATGTGTCAAGACATTGGCCAAATTTCCAATTTATGGATGGTGAGATACATGACTTAGATAAAGATCATTCTGAAAATCAATGAAAAGGTGCATTGAATAAATAGACATTGAGAGTTGCACTCATGCCTAGTAAGTGGCAAAGTTGCACTCATACATGATGGAATTGTATCCTTAAATGAATTTTGCTGAATGCATTTTGTGAGTGCATGTATATATGTTTTTGCATGGAAATAATTATACTAATGGTTGAAATGTTGCTAACTCATGAAGTTGAGAACATTTCAGGAACTGTTAAACATTACAACAGGAAACTTGCAAGTCAGGTAGTCATAGGAATAGTGACTACAAAACATTTATGTTCAGAAAATTGAAGTAATGAACTTACTATTATTAATTATGAACTTGCATAGGCATAGAATTATGAGTCATTCTATTTGGTTAAATTGTTTGGTAATTGTGATTGAATTTCTAGGTGCAGGAAATTCTAAGATCATTGCATAAAGTTTTGTACATGTTGCAATTGAATTACGATGTACAGGAAATACTGACAGGTCGTTGGTTGTATGCAAGATGAAGCATTGTAAGAAAAATGGTATGCAGTTAGGTGCTTGTGGAAAAACCACAAGATGAGATAATATTGATTAAAGTTGGAATGTTGATTACAAAGAGTAGCTTTGGGGAAGATGTTGATTGGAGACAATGGATCTTACCTTGTGGATCCCCGATGAATCTAGGTGTGTGTACAATTCTCCTTGGGTTGCCTTGGAGAAGGTTGGAACCTTGGAGGGAGAAGTGTGGGGATAGGTTCCCCGGTATGAGGCCTGAAGGGTACCTGGAGACCTCTGAGGGCAGTTGGAACTCTTGGAGCCACGGTGCTCTGAGACTTCCTTTCTGGCATGTGCTGGATCCCTAGAAGGGAAGTTGAGCAGTCGATGAACTGTCGGACAGTGAAGGTGCATACTACCTTGGGTTGTACATGCATGTGGGGAAGAGAGATCGTTAGTTGGAGTGTTGTTAATGTTTGGTACCTTGGCATAGACTATGTTGATATTGATTGTGGGTCGTGGTTATATTGGGAAGCCATTGCCCTGATGGAGTCATAGCCCCTACTCGGGGGTGGTACATTGCTGAGAGTTTATCAACAGTGAGATCTAAGGCTAGTTGGAATATCGTGGATCTACATCCAGTCGTTGCTTTCGATGAGGTTTAATTGAAGCATGTAATAAGGAACAATGAGTTGAATTCTTTCTTGAGTAAAATCTATGGAATAGAACAATTGACTTCCAGTCGCAATATGAATACCATAATTGGTGTTGGAAAGTAGAGCACCAGATGGATAACAAGCTTCCAATAGCTAAAGCTTGGATGTTTTTTAAAAAATTGAATTGTACATGGTATATAATGCACTGAGGATGGTGCATAAATAAGGGGAGGGGATTGTAATACCCCTAGGATAAACCCCAAATTGTAAATATAAATGTAAAAATTCATATAAGTTGGTGAGATGTTGATATAATTTTTCATGTACCTTCCATAGTATAGTGTGCACATATACTTCGCACTAAAATGATGAAGTGTGCACATTCTAGCATACCGCACACAACAAACTTAAGTGTGCATAATTTTGAGGCCAGGGAGCCTTTGTGTATATGTTGTGTTTTATAAGCTGGTGAGACATTTATTATAAGTTAGGAGGCTTATGTGTTGAATTAGGCTGGAGAGCCTAGATGTTGAAGGCTAGTGAGCCTATTTTTGTATGTGTATTATCATTAATATAAAATACATCACCGCATGTAGACCGACCACGATAAAAGAGTATGGGGGACTCAAAATCAACTAGTTAGGGAAAGGGGGGGTTAAAAGTTAAGGAAAAGGGATAAGCTAGGGAGCTTAATCCAAAAAATGAATATTATATTAATATTCCTTAAAGTATAAAGTATTGATAATTATTTTATCCTAAGTGTTAAGGATGCAGACAAGTGGACCAAAGTAGCTCTCAACATGACAAGCATCAAGTTGGGAACATGCATACATATAGTTTGGACTTAGCTCATTTTTCCATCATTCATTCATTCATTCACTCATGCCATCATCATTCATGCACTCATTGAGTTATCCTAGGTACCTTGTTGTTACTACCACCGTATCCATACATGTACCTGCACTTTTACCTGTACATGGTTATCTTGGGAGATGGACTGAAGAGGTGGGTTGTCAGGCTCGTGGGATACTGAAGAGGTGGGTTGTCAGGCCCTTGATAAATTTCTCTCTAGGTGAGAGAATTGATGGGAATTGATTCCAGAAGGTGCTAAACTGTAGCTACAGGGCTTTGAGACTTCCTGTCCAACCTGTTGTTGAAGCACTGGAAGGGAAGTGGGGTAGCCGAAGGAATGTTGAGCAGAGAAGGGGCACACTTCCTAGGGTGGGACAGGCATGTGGGGAATGAGGGAATGTATGTTGTTATTTTGAGTTGGCACCTGTGAAGGAGTCTTTTCTATTATCTGTGATACATCATCCTGGTTAGGAATCCCTTTACCTGGGTGGAGTTTAGTCCCATCTCGAGGGTGACCCACTGCTAAGAGTGATGAGCAGTGTGGTCTAAGGCTAGGAGGTTTATGGAATTTATGCACGCAGTTGGTGATATTTTTACCAAGATAAGTGTCCAATTGTGTGTTAAATTACATGATGCATTATCATTAATGTGTTTATTTTTATGGGTTTACCCTATGTTTGGTTTGTACCTGTCTTTATATTTATGGGTATTGCTTGTCTATGTTGCATGTATATGTTTACTATTATTTCTGTATCAATCCGTGCATTTATAATATGTACTTGTCTGTTTAAGTTTTATATATCAAGTTTCGCAAGAGTTTTTGTGTGTATATGTTTTTAATTTGAATACAACTCGAAAATTTTATGTGGCATAGCCCAGTTGGATGTTGGGGATGTTATAATCTGGTGACAGAGCATTTTTTGGAGTAGCATGGCCCAGCTTGGGTTGCCAAGGATGTTACAATATTCCCTCTTTGGATGTCATCTAGTCCACTAGTATTTTGGATAGTGTCCAAGCACTTCTCTTTACCAGATTGTGGATCAGTACCTCATTGATCCATTCCAATATTGTTCTCATAAGGTTATGTGCAATAACATCATCATCATTTTATTCATGTTGCTAACTTTTTGGCTGATATAAATTCATCATCAACCAAAATGTCCCATCAACACTCTATACTTTACAACCAACCACATGTTATTATAAGTCTATATGCATGTTATACACATTCTCAATCACTACCATGCTCACCAAGAATTTTACCCATTCTCATAGTGCATATGTATTCCAGTTGTCTGCCTCATGCACTCACATGCATATTCATGTCCTTAGGTTAATATGTGTATACATTTCCTTAATACAGCTACGGGCTCATAAACATGCTCATATGCTCATGTCACTTTACATGTTTTATGAAGACTAGCAATATTCCAAGGGATTCCTTTTACTTTGATTAAACAAATATCCCAACAACAAGTTTCATTCATTATAGGTATAGTACACTAACCTTACAAACTCCCATCATTCCTCTAAACATGAGGAATTATACATACAGGGCTTAGTCTTTTATTTAAGCAACAATTATAATTTCCAGGCACTCCATCAGCCCATACTTATAGGTATCATCACAACAACCCCGACCATTCATTCTCTAGACTTATGCATCCCTATAATAGGATTTTTTCATTTCAATCCTTTACATTGAAATATTACCATCAATTCTTGTTAGTATATACCCACTCTTAAAGGAGTATCTATCATTCCAACAAAGAAAAAATATAATTCTTATACTACAAATCAACATGATTAAATTTTCTATTGTAAGAAATCTCAAAACAAGATTCAATACGCAATCCTTCTTATCAAGGATCTTGTGCAGATAATAAACAAAATTCTTAAGGAAGAAAACACTTTCCAACAGGCTCACCCTAGCCTTGATATATCAATCATGTGACTGATCTCTAACCCATCTAGGCCTAGTGTTTCAAACTCTACTCTGATACCACTTTGTACCACACCCAACCCCCTATTGATGCTTGAATATGTTAGGACTAAAATGAAAACCACAGGACGATATAAATCCCTCTATGTTTTTATAGAGGTGGTACTCCTCTTTAATTTAGATTTTCTCGGGACTCTAGATTTTCATAATGTTGGACTTTGCAGAAGTTTGTTTTTCTTTTAAATAAAGTTCCTGAGAAATGACCAAGAAATTCCCGCTTCATACATTCAACAAAAATAGATAAAATTTCCTCACATCCATCATAGTTTAACTAAATATTTATGATCACATAAAAATAAAAATAAGATGGTCTGCATGCATAAGAGAAATTTAATAGAGTGAACATGGGAAGCTTAATTAAAGATAATTACGGATCAACCTCAAATAATTTATGTTCAAAACTCAGGGTTACAAAGTATATTTGAGATTGTTCCCAAAGTAGCTCTCTTGAAATTTCTAAAAAATATATTGTATGTTACATATTCTTTGAAATTTAAAATGCATTTTTCCCAAGGACTGGGATTGGGGATCCTATGGACCATAAAGAAAATGAATACAAGAAATAAAATTGTAGAAGGAGGATGGTGGGAGAAAGTAGAACATCAAGACCTGGAAAGAAGAAAACAAGAAGTTATCAGGCTTTGGTTAAACCTTTCTAGTGAAAGAGGTGGAATAACTGGATGAAGAAACTAATAAGGAAAGAACGATGCGATCAGTGTAAACTTACTATGATGGTCTCTCATCAATATACTGGTTCTTCACTTTATTGATGTTGTCCTTTTATTGTCTTCATTGACGGTTACAGGAACCATCTCAACTGTTTCTTTCCCTTTTTATTAATTTTTTTTAAATAAACTTTTATTTTCACAATTAATTTCCCATTAAAATAGGATGACTGTAATTTAATTTTCTGGAAGTGAAAATCAAATTTTTAACCATGTAAACCACCTATGATGTGCTCTTCATCATCTCATCTTTCCAACGATATAAAAAATTTCTAGAAACAGAGGTTGAGAGCTCAAGATATAGTCTTTGCAAGATCGTGACTCAGCCACCATCGATCAAGTTTGATTGGTAAATGTGGACCCTTGATTTAATTTCGACCTCCTTTGTTGAATTTCAACATTTCTTCATTATTCTTATCCCACATGTACAAGAATAAAAGAGTCTTAGTGGTATATAATGTTAAGTGTAACATATATTTGATAAGAAATAAAGAAGATAGGAGATTATGAAGCTTGGAGGATTCGACCCTTGGACAATTGTTGAATATAATAATAATTTTGCATGCCCAGTCAACCACCAATCTACCCAGTCAACAATGATGAGTCACCCAACCAAATGTTTCCACCGTCCATCACTCAGTAGGCCAACAATATGTCATATTTCATCCAATAGAATCACACCATGTGTCACTTCTTGTATGCAACCACGTGTCTCCATTAATTGGTTTCCATGTGGCACCATCCATTAATTTCCATGTGGATGCATCTCATTGGTTAATAAAGTGCCATGTGTCACTTGGAGATGTTCCTCATAGAACTTAGGATAGGAAAAATATTATTAAAATAGTATGGCGGGTGAACCCATGAACCCGCGGTAAATCATATATTTGGCTAAGTGTTGGAGGAGTTGCATAGTAAACAGTAGTAAAAAGAGTTGTGTGCATTATGAAGGTGGCAAAAGTCAAAATGCATTGAGAGGGTAGCAGAGATAAAACATACTCTTAAGAAATATTACCAACCTGCCAACCCGCAGTAAGCCATAGTAAATAATTCTAACTCTGGAAAGTATATAATGGATCACTTGAAATATGGAAAATATTAAAAATGAAAAGAAATATATGGGAAATAAAGGAATTACATGAAATTTGGGAAAGGAAAAAGGGAAAAGGAAAGAAATGGAAAAAAATGATAATGAAAATGGAAAGGAAAATAAAAAGAAATGGGAAAATAAAGGAAAATGGAAATGAATGTGAACATGGAAAGGAATAAGGAAAAATGGCTAAGTGTGGGAAATGGTAAGGGGAATATGAAAGTAATGAGACAATGGAAAAAATGACTAAGTATAAATGAGAGAATAAATATAGGTGACGGGAAAGGAGAGGAGAGAACATGTCACTTAGAACATTTTTCATATGTGTTCATGTAATACCTCCATTGGACTTCTGGACAAAATATGTGTATCTTGGTCATGGAGACTCTGATTTTGGTTCCTAGAAATGCATGGAAAAGTTGATACCGAGGGCTATGCAATGAACATATAATAGTTAAAAAAATATTCATATTCCACTATCGTTTTTGTTTTATTATTCCAGGAGAGGGAACATATAAGTGACCAAATTTTGGTCAACAACTAGCTCCAACTGTGGGACAGTAACCCCCTGTGGGTTGCTGAGAACACCAGAATATTAAGACCAACTGTCTTCTCCATTGGGCTATGGATTCATCTTCAAAATGAACTCTTGAAATTATTCTTCTTTCATGAAGTTATCTTCAAACTTCAATATAAAGACTTCCTTATTATGCAAAATTGTAGTGAAGAAATACAATATATACATACATGATCTACCTTCCCTACCTTACTTGAAAGAAAGGGGAACCTTAGGTATATGCAGATTTCCAATGGAGTCATTCGAGCATCCAATTGACTTGTGAAATGGGCTCAAGAAGTAAGAAAAATATTTGGGTTGCTATCAATAAATAAAGAGCATGCCCAAAATGTACCACAATGGGATCGAGCAATGTATGAAGAAGACTTGTTTGCATTGGTGGAATGACAATACTTTCGAACCAATATTCAATATAATCTACTCTTGAATGCCCCAGAGTGCTTCTATCTTCAATCAAATGAGAAATTTCTTTCTTGAAAACATTCTCTTTCTCCTCTTTTTCCACATTCAAGATTATTTTTTCATTGGCGATGTCTTGGCAATGTTCTTCTTCTATGCAATGGATATCTTTTTTATTCTCAAAATTGTTTTATTCCACCAAATCTTACTTATTCTAGCTGAATTCTTCTTGCATATTTGGTGGAGACTCTTTAATTTATTCCTCATATGGAGTATATGAGATGTTGATATCGTTTTCTTTATTTATTGTTGATGATTACAACTACGTGAGACATTCTCCAGACCAAAAACCTGGGAGAGAGCCCATGAGAGGGGTGGTGATTCCTATCTAAGACAGAGTTGGAAGCATAGAGATGGCCTCCTCCTTATAGATTGTTGAGAAGAAATCCAAATGATTCTCCTGTGTAACGTAGTGAAGAAAGGAGATATGCAGAGTTGGACGTGCATGTGGTTGAGCACAAGGTGAACGTGTGAATTCCCATAGATTTGGGTGCATCGTCATGAGAACATAAATGAAGATGATGTATTAGCCTCCTCTGAGAAGAGATTTGAGATGATGAACTCCATATGACTCTCATGTGTAATGTAGTGGGAAATAAGATCTGTTGAGTGGACATGCCTATGGACGAGCACAAGTGAACGTGATCCTAGTGGTTGAGCACTAGTGAGAGTGGTTCTCCTGTGTAATGCAGTGAGATAGAGATATGGAAATCCCTATGGATTTTCCCCTAGTGGCTAAGCAATAGTGGGTGTATTATATCCCTTGCTATATTTTTCAAGATTCAGACCAGTCTGTAACCCTAATTGTGATGTAAAGGGTACAGGTCAGCCCCACCTTAATGTAACTGATAATTAATGTAAAAGATAATTAAAATGGCTAATATTAATTATATTATGAGATAGAGAGTTCAGACCTGTTGTGCCAATAGACACTTTTGTTGACAGATCAGGTCTAATATAAATAAAGGTAAATTCCCCATTGATGAATCATATCTTTTGTTTGAGTTTGGAAATTTCAGCAAGTACATCTTCTTGGGAAAAAGTGCACACCTCACTTGGGTGCTAGTCTTATAGGGTTTGCAGGCACCCTCTTGTGTGCTAAGTTTTATTGGTGGTAACGGTATTTCTCTTTAAGATTATAGCAAAGGATTTGGTTGGGTTTTCTTCCCTTGTTGAGAAGGGTTTCCCAGGATACTTCGTGTGCTCTTGTGCATGGTGTTTCTTCTTGTGATCTTGGTTGCTGCAACATAATTGTTTATGGTTTAAGTTAAAATATAGAAAGGAATGAACTTAATTCTTAAGAATTGCTTATTGAAAAATCAACATGGTATCAGAGCATAGGTCTTGAAGAACCCATTGCACAAACAACCTTTAGCCATCCTCTCTCTCTTCTGCAGAAACTATACAACCCTCCTAGGGTTCCCAGAAAATTTGTACGGCCTACTATTCTGAGGGTTTTCAACACTTAGAACTTGGATGTTTGGGATAAAAAGGGAATAGGTGTGTACAGAATCCTTCACCGCACCTCCAGCAAGTCTCAAACTGTAATTCTGAGTATTTTGACTTTTTGGCCCTAGGATTTCTATGGTTTCGCTAATTTATGCAAAAAAAATCATAATTGTGTTTCTGCAACTCCTTGAAGGAGCTATTCATCTTACCATGACTATCATATCCTTCAAAGGCTTATTGTTGGCAGTCATAATCCCAACAAAATCTAAAAGTGCTAGCCTAGCCTAGCCGTTAAGTTTTCTAGCCTAGTTGACAAGGGTTTGTGAAGAATCCAAAAATGAGCAAAATAATGATGGGAGGAAAGCTTGATGGTTCAAGAAAACTCAGTTCTAGGAAGACAAGACCTCAAATAAATGAAGACATCAACATCTCATCACTCTCAGGTATGGTCCCTACCAATGATAATACTTTGTTAATCGACAGTGGTACCTTTAGGCACATGACCAGTCTTAGAGATCACCTAACACATTTTGTTGAGAAAGAGACACATCTACATGTTGTCCTTGGAGATGATGCCATATATGAAGTGAGAGGAGTTGGAACTTCTACCTTCCAACTAGATTCAGATATGCAAATTCAATTAAAGGAAGTACTATATGTACTCAGAATGAAGAGGAACCTTCTCTCTATTTCTACCTTGGAAGACAAAGGCTACAAGATTACATTCTCAGAAAGAAGAGTTCTTGCATGGCACAAAGACTCTCATACAAGTTCTACCAAGGTAATTGGTGTCCTAGAAAACATATTGTACAAATTAACAATCAAACCAGTCCAAGACCTGCTACATGACACTATCATCTTGAGTGAGTTATGGAATAGAATACTTGTTCACATTCATTCTATAGCTCTCCCAGCTCTAGGGGAAATGGTAACAAGTCTACCAAAAATACAGATTCAACATAAAGGTGTTTGAAAAGGTTGTTCCCTTTGAAAAAATGTTAAAGGATCCTTCTCAAACAGTGACAATAGATCCAAGGAAATCTTGGACTTGATGCATTCAGATGTGTGTGGGCCAATGATTGTTGCATCTCTGAATGGGTACTTATACTATGTACTCTTCATAGTTGATCACTCCTGAAAAACTTGGATTTACTTTCTGAAGAACAAGGATGGATTCCTTGCAAAATTTCAAGAATTCAAAGCTCGGGTTGAGAACCAGATCAGAAGAAAAATCAAAGTATTAAAATTAGATAATGGAGGAGAATACACCTCAAAATAATTCACCAGTTTTTGTATTGAAGAAGGGATCAAGAGGGATTTCACAGTTCCTTACAACCCTCAACAAAATGGGGTTGATGAAAGAAAAACATAACTATCATTGAGGCAACCAAAGAAATGATACATGATCAAAGTCTACCTATGACTCTATGGTCAGAAGCATGTATGAAAACAATATATGTTCAAAACATAAGTCCTCATCAGATCTTGAATAACATTACTCTAGAAGAAGCCTTCACCGGAGTGAAGCTTGAGATTGGACACTTCAAAATATTTGGATGTCTAGTATATTTTCATGTACCCAAAGAGAAGAGATCCAAGCTAGAACCTTCAAGAAGAAAGGGCACGTTTGTAGGATACAGTGAATCCTCAAAAGCATATCAAATCTGCATTCATGGTCAGAGACAAATTGAAGTAAGTAGAGATGTTACCTTTGAAGAATAAGTATCGTTCTAAAGATCTAGATAAGCTCAGATGGAAATTGATGGTGAGACAATGCATTCTCCCCCTTCACAAATTAAGAGGGAGACATACATTATTCCAGTTGCTCCAAGAAACATACCCAGATATTACAGTTGGACATAAAAGGACTGCTTGGGCCAGACAAACTCTACAAGAAGTAGAAGGGCATAAAGACCCTCAAGGAACAACCAGAGAGAGAAAGAGACCAAAGATATTCTCAAGCTACCTTTCAACCATGACCCACATCATTAAATCAGAGCTATCTTTTCATGGAGAAGCTTCAAGTGAACAAGTATGGAAAGATGCCATGACTGAAGAATACCAATCCATATTGAAAAATGATGTATGGGATGTTGTTCCAAGACCAGAGGGAAAGTCTATAGTGACTTCGAAATGGATTTATAAAATCAAGCATGCAGCTGATGGAAGCATCGAAAAATACAAAGAAATATTTGTGTCCAAAGGGTTCTCACAAGTAGAGGGAGTTGAATATGATGAGACTTTTTCTCCAATATCCTGATACACCTCCATCCGTTCTATCATTGCACTAGTTGCTTCCATGGGTTGGAAGCTACACCAAATGGATGTAAAGACAACCTTTCTCAATGGTGAAATTAAGTAAGAAGTTTATATCAAGCAAACAGAAGGATTCATTGTACACAATGAAATATCCCATGTATGCAGGTTAAAGAAATCCATATATGGTCTAAAGAAAGCACCACATTCTTGGTACGAGAAACTAGATGGATTTCTAATGAGCTTGGGCTTCAACACAAGTGTTGTTGATCCAAACTTATATTATCACATTGATGGCAATGAGTGTTTGATTTTGGTCCTATATTTGGACGACATTTTCCTCACCAGTTCAGAGAGACTCATTTTTTAATGCAAACGATCATTGACTGTTAAATTTGAAATGAAGGACTTGAGGCTGATGCATTACTTCTTAGGACTAGAAGTATGGAAAAATACAAATGAGATTTTCCTAAGTCAAGGAAAATATACTATGGAGATACTGAAAAAGTTAGGCATGACAGAATGCAAATCCATGCCCACTCCAATGGTAATGGATTTGAACAAAATGATTGACATTGATTCAGGATATGTATATACACACTTATACCAATAGTTGATTGGATCACTAATGTATCTGGTTAACACTAGACCAGACATTTTCTATGCAATAAATGTACTTAACCAGTTTATGAGCCAGCCGAGAAAGACACACTGGATAGTTGCAAAACATGTATCAATATAGTTACAAGGAAAAATTGGTTATGGCCTAAGATATGCCTCCAGTGTAGACTTGATCCTGCAAGGATATGCCGATGCAGATTTGGTAGGAAGCACAGTGGAAAGAAAAAGCACCTTTGGTTGTTACTTCACTTTAGGGTCTTCCATGGCTTCTTGGTGTAGCAGAAAACAAATATCTATGGCATTAAGCACCACAGAGGCATAGTACATTTCATTGAGTGTAGCAGTCCGCGAAGTAGTGTGACTTTGAAAAATTCTAACTGACTTGTTCGATCATGAGATGGATCCTACTACTATTCATTGTGATAACCAGAGTTGTGTAAAGCTCTCCAAGAACCCTATGTTCCATGACAGATCGAAACACATCGAGATAAAGTATCACTATATCAGAGATATGGTGCAGAGGAAGCCAATACATGTGTAGTATATTCCTACTCATGAATAGATCACATATATCTTCACCAAACCACTTTTCAAGACAAAGTTCGAGTATTTATGTGAGAGACTTGGCCTAGTGGAAAATTCCTCCCTAGATGAGAGGGAGTGTTTATGATTACAGCTACGTGAGACATTCTCTAGGACACAAACCTGAGAGAGAGCCCCTGAGAGGGGTGTGTGGTTCCTATCTATGACAGAGATGGAAGGTAGAGATGGCCTCCTCCTTACAAAGATTTGATA
This sequence comes from Picea engelmannii, assembly GCA_009831015.1. Lineage (NCBI taxonomy): Eukaryota > Viridiplantae > Streptophyta > Pinopsida > Pinales > Pinaceae > Picea > Picea engelmannii. The sequence goes on from ML796568.1 coordinate 134,506, forward strand.
AGAACTCCATATGATTCTCCTATGTAACGCAATGAAGAAAGGATATCTCTAGAGTTGGACATGCCTGTGGCTGAGCACAAGGTGAACGTGTGAATTCCCATAGAGTTGGGTGAATCGTCATGAGAACAGAAATGAAGATGATGTATTAGCCTCCTCTGAGAAGAGAGTTGAGATGATGAACTCCAGATGACTCTCCTGTGTAATGCAATGGGAAATAAGATCTGTTGAGCAGACATTCCTATCGGTGAGAACAAGTGAACGGGATCCTAGTGGTTGAGCACTAGTGAGAGTGGTTCTCCTATGTAATGCAGTGAGATATAGATATGGATTTCCCTATGGATGTGCCCCTAGTGGTTGAGTACTAGTGGTTTTATTATATCCCTTTCTATATTGTTCAATATTTAGACTAGCATGTAACCCTAATTGTAATGTAAAGGGTACAGGTCAGCCTCACCTTAATGTAACTGATAATTAATGTAAAAGATAATTAATCTGTTTAATATTAATTATATTATGAGATAGAGAGGTTAGCCCTATTGTACCAATAGACACTTATGTTGAAACATCAAGTCTAATATGTAAATTCCCCATTGAGGAATCATATCTTTTGTGTGAGTTTGGAAATTTCAACAAGTACATCTTCTTGGGAAAAAGTATGCACCTCTCTTGGGTGCTAGTATTCTAGGGTTTACAAGCACCGTCTTGTGTGCTAGGTTTTCTTGGTGGTAAAGGTATTTCTCTTGAAGAATATAGAAAAGGATTTGGATGGGTTTTCTTCCCTTGTTGAGAAGGGTTTCCCAGGATACTTCTTGTGTTCTTGTGCATGGTGTTTCTTCTTGTGAACTTGGTTGCTGCAACATAATTGTATATGGTTTAAGTTAAAATCTAGAAAGGAATGAACTTGATGCTTAAACCTTTCTTATTGAAAAATCAACATTTACAACCACTTCCAAGGCTCGTGATTCATCAAAAATATCTTGAAAACACTCTTCTCTCTTGTAAAGGTTATCTTGCTCATCATTCTTCTCAAAATTAATTTCTTCCATAAATTCTTCTTGTTGCAAGTTCTATTGTGATGTTTCCTCATCTATTAAAAAGATGTAATCTTCTTGTATATTTGGTGGAGGATTCTCAATTTCATTCTCAATTTTTTTGCTTGAAATATATTCATATGGAGTATATAGGAGGCTGAAATTTTATTCTTATAATTTGGAAGTTTCGTCTTCGTCTTCAACAACATGACTTGACTTAAAAATTGCATCGACTCTTTGATTAGATTCTTCTTCAAAATTGGGCATTTCGTTATCTTTCTTCCATATGGGAGAGGATGGGTGGGAAACAACATTTAAAACATCAGCGAAAAGATATGAATGCACCTTTGGGATGAACTTTTCTCTAAATGAATCTTCTAACACATCCCAACTAGTAATGGAGTTAGGCATTAATTAACTATACCACTCAAGAGCATCCTATCGTAGAGTTTATAGGAATAATCTACATGTAACATTATCTTCAGTGAGGTTTAATTCATAACATGTACCTTTAAAATTAATCAAGTGTTTCTATGCATCTTCTGAGGCATCCCCAAAGAATGTAGAAAAAATTTCAATAGGAATATTGGGCATTTGAAAGTCTACTTCTAGTAGATTTAAAGGGGTATTATGAAATCGTCTCCTTCTTTGAGTATTTCTCCCTTTTTCCGAGTCTTGCAAAGTCGTCATTGGGCTTGATAAAGAAGCGTTATAACATGACTAAAACCCTTCATTTTGAATTTTTTCAATGGATTTTCCAAGGAGTTCATTCTCCCGAATCTTTGGTGCTTCTCATTTCTTTTTTATATTACAAAAAAGGTGAGCCATGCTTAAAATAAGCAACCACTTTCTTGAGTCTTCTTCTCGAAACTTTGATCCATGGAGATTTATGGTTCCTCAAATATCTTGAAATAAATTGTCCCCAGTATGGTCACTAAAAATGTTTACTCTTGAATCTGTTAGGACTGAAATGACAACCTCGCGTGGATATAATCCCCTTGTGTTTTTATAGAGGTGGTAATCCTATTTACTTCATATTTTCTCGGGACTCTAGATTTTCAGAATGTGGGACTTTGCAGAAGTACATCGTGATAATCAAAGAAATATAAAATATCAAGGAAGAAAATGTTTTGTTTTTCTTTTAAAGAAAGTTCCTAAGAAATGACAAGGAAACACACACTTCATACATTCAACAAAAATAGATAAAATTTCCTCACATCCATCATAGTTTAACTAAATATTTTTTATCACATAAAAATAAAGAGAAGATGGTCTACATGCATGAGAGAACTTTAACAGAGTGAACATGGGAAGCTCAAATAAATATAATGATAGATCAACCTCAAATACTTTATATTCAAAACTCAGGGTTACAAAGTATAGTTGAGATTTTTCCCGAAGTAGCTCTCTTGAAATATCTAAAAAATATATTGTTCCCCAAAGAATGTAGAAAAAATTTCAATACGAATATTGGGCATTTGAAAGTCTACTTCTAGTTGATTTAAAGGGGTATTATGGAATTGTCTCCTTCTTTGAGTATTTCTCCCTTTTGTTAAGTCTTGCAAAGCCATTGATGGGATTCATAAAGAAGCATTATGACATGAATGAAACCCTTCATTTTTAATTTTTTCAATGGAGTTTCCAGGGAGTTCATTCTCCTGAATCTTTGGGGCTTCTTATTTCTTTTTTATATTACAAAAAAGGTGAGCCATGCTTAAAATAAATAATCATTTTCTTGAATCTTCTTCTAAAAATTTTGAGCCATGGATATTTATGGTTCCTCAAATATCTTGAAATAAATTGTCTTAAGTATGATCGCCAAAAAAATTTACGCTTAAATCCGTTAGGACCGAAATGAAAACCTCAATTGGATATAAACCCCCTGCGTTTTTATAGAGGTGGTAATCCTCTTTACTTCATATTTTCTCAGGACTCTAGATTTTCAGAATGTGGGACTTTGGAGAAGTATGTCGTGATAATCAAATAAATACAAAATAACAAGGAAGAAAATATTTTGTTTTTCTTTTAAAGAAATTTCCTAAGAAATGACCAGGAACCACACACTTCATACGTTCAACAAACATAGATAAAATTTCCTCACAACCATCATAGTTTAACTAAAGATTTTTGATCACATAAAAATAAAAAGAAGATGGTCTGCATGAATGAGAGAACTTTAACAGAGTGAACATGGGAACCTCAAAAAAAGATAATGATAGATCAACCTAAAATACTTTATATTCAAAACTTGGTGTTATTAAGTACAATCGAGATTGTTCCCGAAGTACCTCTCTTGAAATTTCTAAAAAATATATAGTATGTTACATATTCTTTTAAATTTAAAATGTGTTTGTCCTAAGGACTAGGATTGGGGCTCCCGTGAACCATAAATAAAAATAAATACAAGAAATAAGGTCATAGAAGGAGGATGGTGGGTGAAAGTAGAACAACAAGACCTAGAAAGAAGAACACGAGAAGTTATCAGACTTCAATTAAACCTTTCTAGTGAGAGAGGTGGAATAACTGGATGAAGAAACTGATAAGGAAAGAAAGATGTGATCAACGTAAACTTACTATGATGGTATCTCATAAATATATTGGTTCTTCACTTGCTTGATGTTGTCCTTTTATTGTCTTCATTGATGGTTACAAGAACTATCTCAACCATTTCTTTCCCTTTTTATTAAAAGTTTTTTAAATAAACTTTTATTTTCACAATTAATTTCTCATTAAAATTGGAGGACTGTAATTTAATTTTATGGAAGTGAAAACCAACTTTTTAACCATGTAAACCACATTTGATGTGCTCTTCATCGTCTTAGATTTCCAACAATATAAAAATTTTATGCAAACAGTATTGGCATGTTTTTAGACAGAGGCAGAGTATGTGTGTTTGTCATTGATGGTGATGTCATTGATGGCGAAGATCATCACGATCAGTAGCGTAGTGATAATGGCATGACAATGGAAAGATCAATAGTGAAGAGCAAAAGTGATCGTTGGATCCCTTTCAGAATTCCCAATGACCGTCAGATCTAAATTTAGATAGGAGGAGCGCACAATAGAAGAAAATAGATCTTAGGCATCAAATCTGAGCCCGAAGACCAACCGTCGTTGGATCCATAAGAAGGATCACGGTCTTCACATGCAAGATGAAGTGGGACTACAAAATCCTGGAAGCATTAGGACCATCCATATTCAATAAGGACACGTGGAAAGCGACTAGAATTTCGTTGACCTGCACATTGGATGAGTCAATGGAACATGGTGTGGAAACTTGTGATATGCGAAATCCCAAGAATTGATCTCGACCTTTGGATCGAGGTATGTTGTGGAACGTTGGATGCAGAGGGCACATGGTGAGTGATTGGCATTTCACTGACTACAAAGTCAAAGAAAGGAGGTTATTTATCCTATGAAATCATGAAATGTGAAACCACGACTTAATCTGAGTCATTGATCAAAGGGAGATCGAGGACCGTTGATCAGGCATGACGAAGGCCCGTGAAGTTGTGAAATCGCGATAAGATTTTGACCGTTGATCCAAGAGGGAAATGTGGTGAGGGATTAACTTTTCGCTGACTGGAAAGTTAAAGGAAGTAAATGCTCTAACCTGCAACTTGCGATATACGAAATCACGATAAGGTATGGCCTGTAGTCATAGACAAGGTCACATCGTCAAAGGTTTAAGGGAAGGAGCTAATTGCTAAGCTCCATTTCAAGGATCGTAACTTGGAGTGTTGAGACCCTTCATCACAGGAATCGTGATATGCGAGATCACGAAAAGATCTAGACCATTGAATCATCAAGATTGTGGATCGTTGATCTGACTCCATTTCAGAGTTTCAGATACCGAGAGTTTGAGGTGTCAAGGACACTCATGGCAAGAATGCTGAAATGCGAAATCACGAAGCACCTTTTGGCACAGCCTGTGGTCACCGTCAGTGGTCACATAAGGGGAAGGAGCTAGTGGAGCTAATATCTATTTCAGCTATCGCAACATGAAGAGTCGAGACTCTTCACCACAGGATTCCCAAATTTGTGAACTACGAAGTGCTTTGTGGATAAGCGCCAGGTCACCGCTAGTGATCATGTGAGAGGGAGGAGCTAGTAGAGCTAAGCCCCTTTTCGAAGATCGCAACATGAAGAGTCAAGACTCTTCACCTCTGGATTTTCAAAATGTGAAATGTGAAAAGGAATTTGTGTGTAGGTTGTGGTCACTATCGGTGATCATATGAGAAGGTGGAGCTAGCGAAGCTAAGCTCTTTTTCGGTGATCACTACTTGGAGTGTCGAGACCCTTCGACACAGGATTGTCGAAATGAGAAATGTGAAAGGCATTCTAATTAGGCCCATGGTCATATCCAGTGGGCATATGGAGTAGGCGCGAGATCCATCATTGGTAATACAATGATGCAGGTTAATCAGGAATATGATCGGAGGGCTACTGTTTCACTTCACAAATTAGTTGATCAGTTACGATTCAGTTAGCAAAATAGAATCATGGTTCTTGATCGGTTGGTGATTCAGTTGCTGAGACATTTTTGTTTTTTCCCAAGGAGATTCGAGGTGTAACTGATGAGGCTGGTGAGTATAAAAGGAGAGATGCAGTGACTATGTAAGGTTGGTTGTTCTAACCGAAACAATGAGATGAACTGTAAGAAGGGTAAAATGAAAGAATGCAGAGAATGAGATAAAACTCAGAGATGAGTAACAATCACCGAACAGACAGAAGCAAGAGCAGAATAGCAGAATAGCATGTAGCAGAGCATAAATGCAGAAAGTTTTGAACCAGACAAGAATTGCATAACAGTGAAGAAGGGGTAAGAATTGAAATACATGTATTGTTTGTTTGTCAATCAATTATGCATAATTAGGGAGGAAGAGTGGTGTTGGGGAGGACTGTGGTCCTCTGATATTCGAGTTGGTTCTTGAATATTGGGAGTTGTGGCTAGAAAACAGGGTGGCAGAGTGGTGCTTGGGAAAACACAGAGTTTTTTGTATGCAAGTTGGTGCTTGTATAAGCGGAAGTAGGTAATTCCATTTAGTCGGTGCTGGAACACTCAAGGAGTTGGTGCTTCCTTCTTGTCAGTGCTAGAGAAACCAGAGATTTGGTGCTCTCAACAAGTTGGAGCTTGTAAAACAGAGGTAGTAGTCTCTCTTTGAGTTGGTGCTCAAACATAGATGATGTACAGAACTTAAAATACTACCTATCATTTCGAAGAAGAAGAGGTTTTCTTCCTTTATGGGTTTCCTCGTGAAAATATGTCTATGTGTATATCTTATGTGTGATTGATGCTCTTTATTTATGTTGTTCATATGATGTATAATATTGATGTTCACTCGATGAAATATTAAAAATGGTTTAATAGACTTAAAATTGTTTAAGCACAGTAACAACTGATTCACCCCCCCTCTCAAGTGTCTTAGTAATTTCAACAATTGGTATCAGAGCGAGTTCCTTTTATTTAAAGGTAGATCTGTAAGCTTAAACATGAAAAGTCATGAAGGGACTTTAGCCAGTAAGCCTCCTTTGTTTGATGGAACAAATTTTATCTTTTGGAAGGTTAGAATGAGAACATACCTAATGGACTTAGGTGCTAATTTTTGGGATGTAGTAGAGACTAGATATACAAAGCCTGTTGTGTTGCCTTCCAAGGATGATAAGTTAGAATTTAGCTTTAATGCTAAGGGAATTAATGCTATCTTGAATGGACTTGTTGAAGCTGAGTTTGTAAAGGTGATGCATCTTGAAACTGCTAAAGCTATGTGGGATAAACTTATTAATAGTTATGAAGGAAATGAAAAAGTAAAAGATGTCAAACTCCAAACATATAGGTTTAAGTTTGAACAACTAAAGATGAATGAAGATGAAACAGTTAGCAAGTATTTTTTAAGAGTTGAAGAACTTGTGAATGCCATGAAGGGTCTTGGTGAGAAGATTGAAGAATCATTTTTAGTTCAAAATATTTTAAGATCTCTACTTGATAAATTTAATCCAAACATCTATGCAATAGAAGAACTAAATGATCTTAAAAATCTGTCCATTGATCAACTCCTAGGAACTCTAACTGCATATGAAATGATAATCAACAAAGATAAATCCATTACTAGAGAAGCATCTTTTAAAGTAGACAAGAATACTGATTTAGATTTAGATGATATTGAGGCAAAATTTGTGAGAAGGTTAAATAAAGGATCAGGGAAATATCAAGGCGAGCTTCCCTTCAAATGTTTTAACTATGGTAAGATAGGTCATTTTTCATCTAAGTGTCCCCACCAGAAAAAGGACCAGAACTCTGATGACGAAAAGAAGTACAAATTCAAGAAATATAGTAAAAAGAAAAGTTTGTGTGCAAACAATGACAATTCCTCAGAAGACATAGATAGTGATTCATCATGTGAAAACAAAGTGAATGATTTTATTCTTATGGCTATGGGATATTTTGATGATGAACACACAGGAGGTGAAATGGATGATGAAGAAGTTGTGGTGGATATGGAAGGTGAATTAATCAGTGCTTTGGAAGAAATTGACAAACTCATATGTAAGAAGAGAAAACAAAAATAGTTGTTGAAGCAGTTTAAAATGAATGGTGAAAAACCTGATGAAAATTTTTCTCTACTAAAAGTGGAGTTAGAAGAGGCAAAGAAAATAGAAGACATACTGAAACAATAGTTGTCAGAGAAGAAAGCAAGGTGTGAAGCTTTAGAAGAAGAGATAGTAAAAACCAGAAAAGAAATGGAGAAGTTTAAGGGATTGTATCACCAAAATCTGCCAAGTATTAAAGCCTCAAAAGAATTAACTTCCTTCTAAATTAGCAAAGGAATCCAAAGTTGAAAGCTGGCTTGGGCTATGAATAATGATCAAGTATTGATCATCCAAGTAATACAGAGCCCATCAAGTTTTTCAAATCTACAATCATTGACAACAACCACTCTGCAGAAACAAAGAAAGAAAATCAACCACCAAGAAGGAATGAAAGAAAAAGTACCATAACCGAATCCGTAGATCAAAGAAATAACACAAACACATTTTCTAATCAAAGAAATCATCAGCATGGAAGAAATCAACTACAACCTTTTTTTAGGTACAAAGGTTTTTTCTATGGTTATTGTTTTTTTGGTTCTAACTTAGGTCACAAAGCTGTAAATTGTTCTTTAAGATCTAGATATTTGAAATCAAGATACTCAAGGAATAATTAACTGCCACAACAATGATTGAGACAGCCAAGAAACAAATGACCACATACTATAAATCATGTGATCGATGGAGGAAGGACGCAGGTGAAACATAACAATAGTTATGAGCATAAAAATCGTTATGATCTGTTATTCAGTGAACCAGAATGTTACATCTGTCATAACTATGGACATAAAGCTGTAGATTGTCGCTTAAGGAATTTTAAGCCAGATTTGAATCCTACTATTGAAAATTTCAAGATTTGGAAGAAGAAATAAGATGACAAGTGTAGACTAATGTTATCAGCCCAAAGAAAAAATAATCCCTTGTATATTGATAGTGGATGTTCCAAACATATGAATGGAGACAAAATTAAGTTTCTAACTCTAAGTGAAAGCAAATCAGGGAATGTAACTTTTGGAAATGATGCACCGGGAAAAATAAAAGGTAAAGGAATGGTAAGTTTGAGTAATGGAAAATGGAAAGCTCAAGATGTGTTGTTTGTAGAAGGTCTGAAACATAATCTTCTTAGTGTTATTCAAGTCTGTGACTGAGGATGTGAAGTCGTTTTTATCTCTAAAGATTGTAGAATAAAATCTGTGAATTCAGGACAGCTAGTTGCAAAAGGGATAAGAACAGAAAACAATGTTTGTGTTAAAAGAAGAAAAAGAAGAATGTCACTTAAGAAAGTATGATGAAAGTTGGCTATGGCATAGGAGACTTGGACACTTAAATTTTGATCATATAATCAAGCTTAAAAATAGTGGGGCAGTAAAGGATCTTCCAAAGATATCAAAGCCATATGATTATGTTTGTAAACCATGCCAGATAGGAAAGCTTACTCAGACATAGTTCAAATCTAAAAACTTTCCTTCAACAGAAAAACTTCTCCATTTAGTACATATGGATTTATGTGGACCATCAAAGAAAGAAGGTACAAAAAAATAAAATTATTTTATGTTGATTATTGATGATTATTCTAGACTAACATGGGTTACCTTTTTGAAGGAAAAATCTGAAGCATTTGAAAAATTCAAAGTGTTTAAGGCTCTAACTGAGAATCAAATAGGAAAACGATTGAAAGCAGTAAGGTCTGATAGAGGAGGAGAATTTAGCTCATGGAACTTCAAAGAGTTCTATGATAAACATGGAATCAAAAGAGAGTACACAATTCCAAGGACTCCATAGCAAAATGGAGTTGTTGAGAGGCAGAATAGATCAGTATAGAAAATGGCAAGATCAATGATGAATGAAAGGAACGTACCTCAGACATACTAGGTGGAAGCAATTCATACAGTTGTTCATATCCTTAACAAAGCACATATCAGACCACACAGTGACAAGTCTCCTTATGAACTATGGTTTGGAAGACCTACTTCAATCAAGAATTTTAAAGTCTTTGGGAGTAAATGTTATATTAAGAATAATGATGAAAATATTGGCAAATATGATGACAGGGTTGATGAAGGTATATTCTTGCATTATGATACAAACAATAAAGGGTACATATGTTACAATAAGAGGCTGCATAAACTAGTTGATTGTATAGACATAAAAGTTGATGAAGAAATCCCGATTAGAAATGTAAGAAGTGTTGAACCAAGTACAGAAGGTATAGTTGAATATGAAGATGAATAGGTCCAAGGATCAGAAAGAGAAGAATCTGAATCAGATGAAGATACAAATACTCAGGCTGACATAAATCAGCAGAAAGAAACAAACTCACCTATCAAAACTATTAGAAAGAATCATCCTGGAAATCAGATAATTAGAGATATAAATAAAGGAGTTCAGACAAGAAGAAAATTGATTAAAGACTCAGAACAATATCATGTTGCCTTTTTATCTATGACTGAACCTAAAAATTTTGATGAATCCAGTCAGCATGATGATTGGATTAGAGCTATAAATGAAGAGCTTGATCAGATTGAGAAGAACAATACTTGGAAGCTTGTTCCTATACCCGAAGACAAGAATCTAATAGGTTCCAAGTGGATGTTCAAAAATAAAATGAATGAAAAAGGACAAGTTGTTAGAAATAAAGCTAGATTGGTCTGTAAAGGGTATGCACAAGTTGAAGGTTAGGACTTTGATGGAACTTTTGTACCAGTGGCAAGATTGGAAGCCATCAAAATGTTTCTTTCATATTCATGTCATAAGAACTTTAAAGTGTATCAGATGGATGTTAAATCAACATTTCTTAATGGAGATCTAGAGGAAGAATTATATATGGAGCAACCTGAAGGATTCTCATTGATAGATAACCCTGATTATGTCTGCAAGCTGAAGAAGGATTTATATGGACTGAAACAAGCACCACGAGCTTGGTATTATAGACTGGAAAAAAATTTACAAGACAAAGGATTCAAGAAAGGTATTGTTGATAGCAATCTCTACATAAAAACTGAAGGTGATGTTTTACTAGTTGATTTGATTTATGTAGATGACATTATTTTTTGTTGTAATAATGATTCCTTTGTTTAGTGGTTTGCTAACTCTATGAAAACATTGTTTGAGATGTCTATGATAGGATAATTGTCATATTTTCTTGGCTTACAAGTAAAACAAAGTTCTGTAGGAATTTTTATCTCTCAAGAAAAATATTTGAAAGAGATGTTGAAGAAATTTTAGATGGAAGATTCTTCTCCTGTTAGTACACCTATGGCGGTTGGTTGTAAGCTTAGTAAAGATGAAATTTCACCCGATGTTGATCAAAGGACATACCAATCAATGATAGGAGGTCTTATGTACATCACAACATCCCGTCCTGATATAATGCAAGTTGTTGGAATGGTAGGTCATTATCAGTCATCTCCTAAACAAATTCACTTGGTAGATGTCACAAGGATATTCAAATACTTGAAGGGAACAATGACTTATGGTCTGTGGTATCCCAGAAATTAGAATTTTTAGTTAACTGCTTATTCAGATGCAGATTGGGCAAATTGTGTGGATGAGAGAAAGAGCACCAGTGGAGGTGCCTTCTTCCTGGGTGACTCGTTGGTAGCATGGATTAGTAAGAAGCAGGGATATATTTCCTTATCAACTACAAAAACAAAGTACATTGTTGTTGCTAATTGTTGCACTCATATTTTGTGGATGATTCAAACTCTTGTAGATTTGAAGGTAAACTATACTGTCCCAATTACAATTCACTGTGATAACACCAATGCCATTAGTGTCTCCAAGAATCCTGTTCTTCACTCCAAGACTAAGCATATCCCAATAAAATACCATTTTCTCAGAGAACAAGTTACAAACAGAGTCATTCGGCTGAATTATATTCCTTCCACAGAACAAATAGCTGATATCTTTACTAAATCGTTAGTAGCGACCCCTTTTGGATATCTTTGTCAAAAGTTGGGGGTTATAACTTCTTTCATCTAATCTGTTCACTTGGTCAGGGGGGGTACTTATTGAATATATGTTGTATTTCTAAGTTTCTCATAGTTGACAGGGGGAGTATGTATCATAACAGCTCAGGGGGAGTGTGTTTCTTCTTTGACATTGATGTCAAAGGGGATGAAAGTGTGGTAATTTCAAGGATGCTACAGTGGTATAGTTGCATGTTTTTCAAGGGGTTGCCATCAATGCCAAAGGGGGATATTATTGGCATGTTTTCAGACAGAGGCAGAGTATGCATGTTTTTCATTGATGGTGATGTCATTGATGGCTAAGATCAGCACGATCAGCAACGCAGTGATAATGGCATGACAATGGCAAGATCAACAGTGAAGATCAACAGTGATCATTGGATCCCATTCAGAATTCCCGATGACAGTTAGATCTGAATTCAGATAGGAGGAGCGCACAGTAGAAGAAAATAGATCTCAGGCGTAAGATCTGAGCCTGAAGACCGAATGTCATTGGATCCATAAGAAGGAGCACAGTCTTCACATGAAATATGAAGCGGGCCTACAAAATACCAAAAGTAGGAGGACTATCCATCTTCAATAAGGACACGTGGCAAGGGACTAGAATTTCACTAACCTGCACATTGGATGAGTCAACGAAACATGGTGTGGGAACTTGCGATATGTGAAATCTCGAGAATTGATATGGACCTTTGGATCGAGGTATGTTGTGGAACGTTGGATGCAGAGGGCACATGGCAAGCGATTGGCATTTCGTTGACTAGAAAGTCAAAGAAAGGAGGTGCTCTATCCTATGAAATCGCGAAATGTGAAACCACGACTTAATCTGAGTCGTTGATCAAAGGGAGATCATGGACCATTGATCAGGCATGACGAAGGCCTATGAAGTTGCAGAATCGTGATAAGATGTTGACCGTTGATCCAAGAGGGACATGTGGCGAGGGATTAACTTTTCACTGACTGGAAAGTCAAAGGAAGGAAATTCTCTAACCTTGCAATTTGCGATATACGAAATCGTGATAAGGTCTAGACCGTGGTCATAGACAACGTCACATCATCGAAGGTTTAAGGGAAGGAACTAATTGCTAAGCTCCATTTAGGGGATCGCAACTTGGAGTGTCGAGACCCTTCATCATAGGAATCACGATATGTGAGATCACAAAAAGATCTGGACCATCGAATCATCAAGATTGTGGATCGTTGACCTAACTCCATTTCGGAGTTTCGGATACCGAGAGTTTGAGGTGTCAAGGACACTCACGGAAAGAATGTTGAAACATGGAATCACGAAGAAAATTTTGGCACAGCCTATGGTCATCATTGGTGGTCACGTAAGGGGAAGGAGCTAGCAGAGCTAAGATCCATTTCGGTGAAAGCAACATGAAGAGTCGAGACTCTTCACCACAGGATTCTCGAATTTGTGAACTATGAAGCGCTTTGTGGATAAGTGCCAGGTCACTGCCAGTGGTCATGTGAGAGAGAGGAGCTAGCGGAGCTAAGCCCCTTTTCGGAGATCGCAACATGAAGAATCAATACTCTTCACCTCTGGATTGTCGAAATGTGAAATGCGAAAAACACCTTTGTGTGTAGGTTGTGATCACCGTCGGTGATCATATGAGAAGGTGGAGATAGTGGAGCTAAGCTCCTTTTCGACGATCACAACTTGGAGTGTCGAGACCCTTCGACACAGGATTGTCGAAATGAGAAATGCAAAAGGCATTCTGATTAGGCCCGTGGTCACAGCCAGTGGGCATATGGAGTAGGCATGAGATCCATCATTGGTAATCCAATGGTGCAGGTTAATCAGGAATATGATCGGAGGGCTACTGTTTCACTTCACATATTATTTGATCATTTAGGATTCAGTTAGTAAAATCGAATCATGGTTCTTGATTGGTTGGTGATTCAGTTGTTGAGACATTTTTGTCGTTGCCCAAGGAGATTCGAGGTGTAATTGATGAGGCTGGTGAGTATAAAAGGAGAGATGCAACAACTATGTAAGGTTGGTTGTTCTAACTAAAACAATGAGATGAACTATAATAAGGTAAAATGAAAGAATGGAGAGCATGAGATAAAACTCAGAGATGAGTAATAGTCATCAAACAGATAGAAGCAAGAGAAAAATAGCAGAATAGCATGTAGCATAGCAGAACTGCAGAACAGTTTTTGAACCAGAGAAGAATTGCAGAACAGTGAAGAAGGGGTAAGAATTGAAATACTTATATTGTTTGTTTTTCAATCAATTATGTATAATTAGGGAGGAAGGGTGGTGCTAGGGAGGATTGTGGTCCTTTGATATTCGAGTTGGTGCTTGAATATTGGGAGTTGTAGCTTCCATCTAGTTGTGGCTAGAAAATAGGGTGGTGCTTGTGAAAACATAGAGTTTTCTTAATGCAAGTTGGTGCTTGTATAAGTGGAAGTAGGTGCTTCCATTCAATCGGTGCTGGAACACTCAGGGAGTTGGTGCTTCCTTCTTTTCGGTGGTAGAGAAACCAGAGATTTGGTGCTCTCAACAAGTTGGAGCTTGTAAAATAGAGGTAGTAGCCTCACTTTGAGTTGGTGCTCAAACATAGATGATGTACAGAACTTAAAAGATTGCCTATCATTTCGAAGAAGAAGAAGATATTTTCTCCCTTTATGGGTTTCCTCGTGAAAATATGTCTCTGTGTATATCTTATGTGTGATTGATGCTCTTTATTTATGTTGTTCGTATGATGTATAATATTGATGGTCACTTGATGAAAGATTAAAAATGGTTTAATAGACTTAAAATTGTTTAAGCACAGTAACAACTTATTCACCCCCCCTCTCAGTTGTCTTAGTAATTTCAGAAAACAAAGGTTGGGAGCTCAAGATATAGCCTTTGCAAGATTGTGACTCAGCCACCGTTGATCAAGTTTGATTGGTAAATGTGGACCCTTGATTTAATTTCGACCTCCCTTGTTGAATTTTTAATTTTTTTCATTATTCTTATCCCGCATGTACAAGAATAAAAGAGTCTTAGTGGTATATAATGTTAACTATAACATATACTTGACAAGAAATAAAGAAGAGAGGAGATTATGGAGCTTGGAGGATTCGACCCTTGGAATATTATTGAATATAATAATAATTTTGCATGCCCATTCAACCACCAATTTGTCAAGTTAGCAATGATGAGTCACCCAATCAAATGTTGCCACATGTCATCACTCGATAGGCCAACAATATTCCATATGTCTCCATTAATCAGTTTCCATGTGGCACCATCCATTAAGTTCCATGTGGATGTATCTCATTGGTTAATAAAATTCAATGTGCCACTTGGAGATGTTCCTCATAGAACTTAGGATAGGAAAAATATTATTAAAATAATATGGCGGGCGAACCCATGAACCTGCGGTAACTCATATATTCGGCTAAGTGTTGGAGGAGTTGCATAGTAAAGAGTAGTAAAAAGAGTTGTGTGCATTATGAAGGTGGTGGAAGTCAAAGTGCATTGTGAGGGTAGTGGAGATAAAACATACTCTTAATAAATATTACCAACCCGCCAACCCGTGGTAAGCCATAGTAAATAAGACTAAGTCTGAAAAGTATATAATGGATCATGTAAAATATGGAAAATATTAAAAATGAAAAGAAATATATGGGAAATAAAGGAATTATTTGAAATTTGGGAAAGGAAAAAGGGAAAAAGAAAGAAATGGAAAAAAATGGATAATGAAAATGGAAAGGAAAATAAAAAGAAATGGGAAAATAAAGGAAAAGGGAAATGAATGTGAACGTGGAAAGGAATAAGGAAAATGGCTAAGTGTGGAAAATGGTAAGGGGAATATGAAAGTAATGAGACAATGGGGAAAATGACTAAGTATAAAATGGGAGAATGAATAGAGGTGAAGGGAAAGGAGAGGAGATAACATGTCACTTAGAACATTTTTCATATTTCTTCTTGTAATACCTCCATTGGACTTCTCGACAAAAGTATGTGTATCTTGGTCATGAAGACTCCAATTTTGATTCCATGAAATGCATGGAGAAGATTATACCGAGGGATATGCAATGAACATATAATAGTTCAAAAATATTCATATTCCAATATCATTTTTTTTTATTCCAGGAGCGGGAACATATAGGTGACCAAATTTTGGTCAACAAGTGGCTCCAACTGTGGGACAGTGACCCCCTGTGGGTTGCTAAGAACACCAGAATCTTAAGACCAACTGCCTTCTCCATTGGGATATGGATTCATCTTCAAAATGAACTCTTGAAATTCTTCTTCTTTCATGGAGTTATCTTCAAACTTAAATATAAATATTGTCTTATTATGCAAAATTGTACTGAAGAAACAAAATATATACATACATGATCTACCTACCCTAAATTACTTGAAAGAAAGGGAAACCTTAGGTATAGGTAGATTTTCAATGGAGCCATTTGAGCATCCAATTGACTTGTGAAATAGGCTCTACAAGTAAGAAAAATATTTGGGTTGCTATCAATAATTCAAGAGCATGAAAATCAGGAGCATGCCCAAAATGTACCATAATGGGATCGAACAATGTGTGCAGAAGACTTGTTTGTGTTGGTGGGATGGCAATACTTTCGAACAAATATTCAATATAATCTACACTTGGATTCCCCAGAGTATTTTTATATTCAATCAAATGAAAAATTTCTTTCTTGAAAACATTCTCTTTCTCCTCGTTTTCCACATTCAAGATTATTATTTCATTGGCGATGTCTTGGCAATGTTCTTCTTCTATGCAATGGCTATCTTTTTTATTCTCAAAATTGTTTTCTTCCACCAATTCTTCTTTATTCTGGCTGAATTATTCTTGCATATTTGGTGGATACTCTTTAATTTCTTCCTCATATGGAGTATATGATGTTCTGATATCCTTTTCTTTATTTACAACCACTTCCAAGATTCTTGATTCATCAAAAATATCTTGAAAAGACTCTTCTTTCTTGCAAAGGTGATCTTGCTCATCATTCTTCTCAAGATTCATTTCTTCCATCAATTCTTCTTGCTACAAGTTCTCTTGTGATGTTTCATCATCTATTACAAGGATGAAATCTTCTTGTATATTTGGTGGAGGCTTCTCAAATTTGTTGCTTGAAATATCTTCATAAGGAGTATATAGGAGGTTGAAAGTTTCTTCTTGTAATTTGGAAGTTTCATCTTCATCTTAAAAACATGACTTGACTTAAAAATTGAATCCACTCTCTGATTATATTCTTCTTCAAAATTGGGAATTTTTCTATTTTTCTTCCATATGGGAGAGGATGGGTGGGAAACAACATTTAAAACATCAACAAAAACATATGAATGCACCTTTGGGATGAAATTTTCTGCAAATGAATCTTCTAACACATCCCAGTTAGTAATGGAGTTAGCATCCAATGAACTATACCATTCAAGAGCATCCTCTCATAGAGTTTGTAGGAATAATCTACATGTAACATTGTCTTCAGTGAGGTTGAAATCATAACATGTACATTTAAAATTAATCGATTGTTGATTTGCATCTTCTAAAGCATCCCCAAAGAATGTAGAAAAAATTTCAATAGGAATATTGGGCATTTGAAAGTCTACTTCTAGTAGATTTAAAGGGGTATTATGGAATCGTCTCCTTCTTTGAGTATTTCTCCCTTTTGTTGAGTCTTGAAAATCCATTGATGTGCTTGATAAAAAAGTGTTATGACATGAATGAAACCATTCATTTTGAATTTTTTTAATGGAGTTTCCAGGGATTTCATTCTCCCAAATCTTTGGTGCTTTTCATTTCTTTTTTATATGACAAAAAAGGTGAGTCATGCTTAAAATAAGAAGCCATTTTCTTGAAGCTTCTTTTTGAAACTTTGAGCCATGGATATTTTTGGCTCCTCAAATATCTTGAAATAAATCGTCCCCGGTATGGTCACCAAAAATGTTTACGCTTGAATTCGTTAGGACTGAAACGACAACCTCACGAGGATATAAATCCCCCTACGTTTTTATAGAGGTGGTACACCTATTTACTTCAGATTTTCTTGGGACTCTAGATTTTCAGAATGTGGGACTTTGAAAAAGTACGTCGTGATAATCAAAGAAATATAAAATAACAAGGAAGAAAATGTTTTTTTTTTTTTTTCTTTTAACGAAAGTTCCTGAGAAATGACTAAGAACCACACACTTCATACATTCAACAAAAATAGATAAAATTTCCTCACATCAATCATAGTTTAACTAAAGATTTATGATCACATAAAAATAAAAAGAAGATGGTATGCATGCATAAGAGAAATTTAATAGAGTGAACATGGGAAGCTCAAATAAAGATAATGATAGATCAACCTCAAATACTTTATATTCAAAACTCATGGTTACAAAGTATAGTCGAGATTGTTCCCAGAGTAACTCTCTTGAAATTTCTAGAAAATATATAGTCTCTTACAAATTCTTTGAAATTTAAAATGTGCTTGTCCTAAGGACTGGGATTGGGGCTCCCACCGACCATAAAGAAAATAAATGCAAGAAATAATATCGTAGAAGGAGTATGGTGGGTGAAATTAGAACATCAATACCTGGAAAGAAGAAAAAGAGAATTTATCAGACTTCGGTTAAAACTTTCTAGTGAAAGAGGTGGAGTAACTAGATGAAGAAACTAATAAGGAAAGAAAGATGTGATCAGCATAAACTTACGATGATGGTATCTCATCAATATATTGGTTCTTTACTTGCTTGATGTTGTCTTTTTATTGTTTTCATTGACGGTTACAGGAACCGTCTCAACTATTTATTTCCCTTTTTAATAAAAAAAAATTAAATAAACTTTTATTTTCACAATTAATTTCCCATTAAAATAGGACGACTATAATTTAATTTTATGGATGTGAAAATCAACTTTTTAACCATGTAAACCACCTCTGATTTGCTCTTCACTGTCTCATATTTCCAACGGTATAAAATTTTGTTGCAAACGGAGGTTGGGATCAGAAGCTCAAGATATAGCCTTTGCAAGATCATGACTCAGCCACCATCGATCAAGTTTGATTGGTAAATGTGGAACCTTGATTTAATTTCAATTTCCTTTGTTGAATTTCAAATTTTCTTCATTAGTCTTATCCCACATGTACGAGAATAAAAGAGTCTTTGTGGTATATAATGTTAAGTGTAACATATACTTGACAAGAAATAAAGAAGAGAGGATATTATGGAGCTTGGACGGTTCGACCCTTGGAAAATTGTTGAATATAATAATAATTTTGCATGCCCAGTTGTTGACGGGCGAAATTGACCGCTCGTCCACTGGAGGGGTGGATCCAGTCCGGGGTTGTCTAAATAACCCAAGTCGTTTGGATTAATCCACTCCGATGGGTTTAGCGGCTCCGTTAGACGATCTAAGTCCTAGGAAATTGAAAGAAAAACTAAGCTAAAGAAACTAATCTAAGTGAAAAATAGCTACTGCAAACTATATACAAATCTAAAAAATATATACAGTTTATTAACCAATATTATAAAACAATAATTCTACTTATTAAATGTTCAGCTATCAATACAATTAAATCTCAATTATATATGTACAGTATTTACAGAATACAAATTTTGATCAAAATTTGCAAAATCATTTGTAAATTGTCTTATGACAGCGAAGCTATTATTTTTGGATTTTTATAACTTTTATGAAAAAGAAATGAAACAACAGCTATCTAACTAAGAAAAGAAGATAATAATCTGTACTATATATCTATCTAAACTACAGAGAATTCTCAAATTAATTAACTATTAAATTGCAAATAACAAACTGACCTAAAGTAGCTTATCCTATTTGTCCTGTGCACAGTACTCGATTTAGTTGTTTGATGGAGGAAACCCGCACCAGATTTTGCAAAAATCTTCTCGTAAACAGGAAGCAGTGACGCTCTTGAATACGAATGACAGAACAAAAAAAGAGATATAGCAACAACAATTTTATAGTTTACAGATCATCACATTTAGATAAATCCCAGTGCGAATATTTGTACATAACTGTTCATTTAACAAAGAAGATAAACCTTCTATTCATTAAATTAAAACAGGGTAATTGTTGTAAGTAAA